>CATIWR010413590.1:0-72432 GCA_949677035.1 Omphalea diandra
ATATTTAATAAATGAATGAAATTTAAAACAATTTTTGTCGGTAGATTTCGAGTATCTCGGCTAATTATTGCTGTAACAAGTCCAAAACTACACCTCATGTGAGTTGACAAGACCAGTCTAAGGGAGGAACATCTCTGTCCGCCAAAATTATAATATCATAAATGGTGGGGCCCACCTGTACAGCTGAAAATAATCTCTCTGTCGGTGTTTTCTGCAAGCTATAAATGGAGTTGAATGTATTTCTGACTGATGGTGAATTGTTTGCAGATATAATTATAAAAATAAAATTTGAATAAATTTAATATTAAATTTTAATTAAATAATTAAAAATTAATATATAAATAATAGTTAAAATTTAATTATTATAAAATATCATTATAATAAAATATATTTTAAAATTTATAATTATATATAAAGCTAATTGTAATAAAAAATTATTATTTATACCTTCAATTTTACAAAACAAAATTTAAAAAAAAATTATTAAATTCAAAAAATTATTTTTAATACTCAATTTAATAAATAATATTAAATATTTTATAATTAAAAATAATTTTTTGTAATAATAAAAAGTTATTTATTGATTATATTTTTAATCTTATATATCATAATTTTAAGAAAAAATTTATTAAACTATAATAAAATGGTTTCTTGCAATTTATTATAGTGTCGTTTGTCTTTATATTTTTAAAATTTCGAATAATCAATAAATGTGATTTAAATATTTTTAATTATAATTAATATTGTAGCTTTTTAAATTTTTTTTTATCTCGAAGTAGTTTAAAATTTTCTATTTTTTTTAAAACATTTTAACTTCCTATTTAAAATTTTATTTTTATATATTTTAATTTTTTGTTTAGAGTAATTTAAAATTGTTATTTTTTAGACTTTTTAATTTTCTATTTAAAATATTTTTTATATGATCTTGATTTCTTATTTAGAATTTTAATTTATAATTTAGAATTTTTTTATTATGACAGTTAAGTTTTCTAATTTTCGATTTATAATTTTTTTGATAAGATAGTTTTTTATAACACCATATAAAATAATACTTATTGTTATATTATACAAAATTATTTAATAAATGACAAATAATGGTTTAATGCTAACTATGATATTGAAATTAATATATACTAATCACAAACTCGTGTATTATGCGGAAGGATTATAATAACAAAATTTAAATAAATTTAATATTTATTTTTATTAAATACTTGGTTAACTAATTAAATGATTAATTATTATTTTATAAAAAAGTTTTATCAAGTAAATAAAATAAAAAATAAATTTCTTAAAATTTATAATATGTATGGGAGTAATTGTAATAAAAGTTTGTGTATTTATCCATACTTTCAATTTTATGTAATATAATTTCAAAAAAACTTATTAAATTTGAATGAAATAAATTTCTAATAATCAATTAAACAAATAATATAAGTATTTCATCATTAACAATAAAATTAAAAAATAATTAAATTTTATATATATGTAAAATAATTATAGTAAAAAATTATTTATTGATTTATACCTTCAATTTTGTGTAACATATTCTTAAGAGAAATTTTATTAAACTTGAATCAAATAATTTTTAATAATCTATTATGTTGTAGTTAATTCTTATATACTCAGAAGTTTGAACAATAAATATAATTAATTTTAATTTTAATTTTCTATTTTAATAAATTGCTACTTTTTTAAGTTATTCTAATTTTTTATTTAGAAATTTCTTTTATATAAGTTTAGCTTTCTGTTTAAAATTGTTAATGTTTACATGGTTTAGTTTCAAATTTAGAAAATATATTTTTATATGGCAATCAATTTTTTTAATTTTTTATTTAATTTTTTAATATGATAATTTTCTATAAATAACATAAAATAATGATATATGATAAAGTTATATATAATTGTTTGATAAATGATAAATAATTATTTAAAATTAATTTTAAAAGTGAAATTAATAATATATATTGATTGAAATTAATGACATGCAACGAGTAAAATCTAAGATTTGAAAATTTTTATCTCATCCTAAAATTATCGAGTATTCAAAATTCATAGCAAATTTCAAAATAAAACAGAACTAATAAAGAACACAAACAAATGAGATAGACGCTTAATAGATGAGTTCTCATATATCTGAAACTTCTAAATGGGACTGGTTGGAGATGGACTACTATTAATAGTCAAAATATTTTTTTTTTTTTTTTTTGCTTCTTGAAGAAGCAGTCCTTGAGTTGCCTATTTCTATAATTTCAATTGTGGATGGCGAAGCTCAACTTTGAGAAATTGTGAATGTTTTAAGAATAAAAATGAACTCAAGTTCTTAGAATAATACTAACTGAGAAGAAATGAAATGAAAATGGAACAACCGATTGTCTAATATTTGTTTTGTGGTTAATAAAAAAATTTTATTGGTTAAGTTCAAGATTAGGATTCAGACTTTGAAAATTTTCAATTTGAAAGACAACTTCAGCACCATGAGCCAAATGCATTTGAGGGAATGATATTTACATCATTGATGACGAAGAAACTAATAGTTCCACTAAAAAGGTTCTCTATTGCCAAATTCCACAACCCAAAATTGGATGGAGATTTAGCTTTGTTGCCTCCAAAATTAATCCTTACCTTAATAATGAATTCTTACCTTAACGATGAATACTTACCTTACCTTACCTTAATAATGATTATTGGCCCCAAAATGAAATTTACATCGTTGATCACGAATCCTTACCTTAATGAAGACATACGTGTGAAAATGGTTTTCCATAGATGAATGTGCCTACTTTGTTTTTTTTTTTTTTATCACAAGTCAGTCTATCATTTGATAGAAGATTGATGAACCATTTTTGGTTCCACGTCTGCAGTTATATCCCATTTTGAGATAATCTTCCAGAAAAACAACAAACAAAATCCAAGCAGCTGCTTAGATATGAACATGGAGGAAGGGGTGGGGGCATAACTCACCAAATCTTGAAGGCAATTTCTCAATACTAAAAACAAAGCCCATGTGAGCTACAGGTACAAAACTTAATTCAACAGCATACTTGCCATCCACTTATAAGATGAATATATCTCAATTCTATAATTCTAGCAAATTAGTGGATAGTTTATTCGGACAATTATAGCCCTCAATAATTTCATGAATTAGCAAATAAACAACTGTAAATAGAATTCATTATATGGATTTATTCACTTTTGCTTGATGACTATTAGACATTTTCTTATTATAAAGAGAGTTTATATTATAGAGACTTGTATTTTAGGCTGTAGATTGCAGCTAGTATTTGTTATTCTTGCCTTATTATTTATTTAATTGGAGAATAGTTTAGTGCTTGAGCATCCGTTTAATTGAAGAGTATTTTTAATAAATGATTTAATACTTTCATTTGAATTAGATATTACTTTGAGAACCATTCATTATATTTATAATTATCATGACCCCGTGGACATAATGCTATAAAAGTGAATTATGTAAATTATTATATTTTTTTATTTATTCTAGTTCGTAAATAAATTTTTTTCACTTTTACCACACTAACAAGTCAGAGATTAAGATTCAATAGAGACAATTAACATAAATTTTGCTTAAGATAAAGAAAGTTGAGCATGAAAACAAATTTTGATATTGCCGTTGAAAATGATGATCATACAAAGATTCAAGAAAATAATTGGCGAAAACGAGTCTGAAATAATTGGAGAAGATGACTCAAAAATATTTGTTGAAATTTAATCCAAGGTGAAGATTTTTTTAAGGTATCTCTCAAATTTCTGTTTAATTTAGGAATCGAGATTTATACATAGTTCCTATTTAATTTTGATCTCGTAAATAAATATAATTTTTCCAATAAATAAGAATTTAATTGTAGAAATTTATTAGTTTTTGTCCAATAATTTTGAATATTTACTTGTTATAGAGAGAGTTTATGTCTGAGAAATTTATGTCTTAGGTTCTAGGTCGCGGCTACTATCTCTTATTGTTATTCTAATATTCAATATTTTCA
Source organism: Omphalea diandra (assembly GCA_949677035.1). Classification (NCBI taxonomy): domain Eukaryota; kingdom Viridiplantae; phylum Streptophyta; class Magnoliopsida; order Malpighiales; family Euphorbiaceae; genus Omphalea; species Omphalea diandra. Next base: position 4,002 of record CATIWR010413590.1, read on the forward strand.
AATCAAATTTATTAGTAAATTGGTCAGTTGACTAATTTCTTGTTCAATCAATCCTATTGATTCAACTAATCTTATTAATTTAATAACAAATAAAATTTAAAAAATATTTTTTAATAGCTTTTAAAAATCAAAAAAATATTATAAATATATTTATAATAATTAAAGATATAAAAACAATATTGAAAATTGATCTGAACCAAATTGAATTAATCACTGATCTGCTTTTCAATTTCATCAATTTAAACAACCAATCCGGTCATATTTCAAAATATTGCTAATACCTGTTTAGTTAGAGAATATTTTGATGTGCTAATATCTATTTAATTAGAAAGTATTTTGATGTGTATACTCATTGGAGGTGAATATTAATTTGAGAATAATTTATTGTATTTATAAATCTCCACTATAATGAATTCTTGATTATTTTGACCTCCATAAATATAAACCTATAAAAATAAATCTTATAAATTATTGTGTTTTTAGGTATACTCATTCATAAATTAATTCTTCACATCAAACAAAATTTTCTCATTTCCCTCATGTTTACAGTTTCCATTTGTTTGAAGAAAATGAATATAAAAATAAATAAATAAATAAATTTATTTATTTATTATTCCTCGAAGTTCCTAGAAGACTAGAACATGGTAAAAACCGAAGCTGGAGAGAAAGAGAAGACAGAAGCCATGGCACCAGAACTAACAAAGCTTGGACCCTCTCTCCACGTGCCTTGTGTGCAGGAGCTGGCCAAGAAACCACTCAGCACAGTTCCACCGAGATATGTACGACCTGATCAAGACTCTCCAATCATACCTAATACTGCTTCTCTACCCCAACTTCCAGTGATTGACATGCAAAGGTTACTTTCTAAAGAATTCATGGATCTGGAGCTGGATACGCTCGACCATGCATGCAAAGCTTGGGGCTTTTTCCAGGTACTTCTTGTTTAGGTTTTACTTCTATAATATTGTCAGATAAAGCCAATCATAGTCTGATCCGTCTCCTCATTATTGTGGGAATACTTACTCATCTAATCAAGCTTTTTATTAAACCAAAAAAAAAAAAACATACGAGATAGATAATTAGCCTTTATTAATCTATACATGTATGCATAATGGTAATCTATGAACAACTATTTGATTAGGATTAAGACTATTTTCAATATTTGTGTTGTAGCTAATAAATCATGGAGTTAGCAGTTCATTAGTGGAAAAAGTGAAGGTGGAAGTTCAAGAGTTCTTCAATCTCCCAATGAAAGAAAAGAATAAGTATTGGCAACTACCAGGAGAAATGGAGGGATTTGGACAGGCTTTTATTGTGTCTGACGAGCAGAAACTTGATTGGGGAGACATCTTCTACATGATCACTCTTCCACATAATTTGAGGCAACCTCACTTATTCCCCAAACTTCCTATACCACTGAGGTCTGGCCTATTTGTCTCCAAAACTGAAATGTCTAATCTAGGCCATTAACGTGGATTAAATATTTTGTCTTTTTGTACAGAGACACCTTGGAAGCTTACTCAGCAGAACTGGAAAATCTTGCCTTGAAAATCCTCAACCACATTGCAAAAGCTCTTGGAATGGACCCTAATGAAATGAGAGAAATATTTGCGGAAGGATGCCAGAAAATGAGAACAAATTATTATCCTCCATGCCCACAGCCTGACCTGGTCATGGGCCTCAATTCCCACTCTGATGCAGTTGGCCTTGCCATCCTCCTTCAAGTCAATGAAGTGGAAGGGTTGCAAATAAAGAAAGATGGCAAGTGGGTTCCTGTTAAACCACTTCCAGATGCTTTAATCATCAATATTGGTGACATTTTGGAGGTAATTCCTAAGCCATAGGATCGAAAGAAACACACTTTTCTATCAGTTGGTAAAGTGAGAAACTTAATTATTTATCATGACCTCAAGAATTTTTTTTTTTTTTTGCCTGCAGATTGTGACCAATGGAATTTACAAAAGCATTGAGCATAGAGCAATTGTGAACGCAGTAGAAGAAAGGGTCTCCATTGCCACCTTTTATAGCCCGAGCCTAGATGGAGAAATAGGCCCAGCCCCAAGCCTCGTTACCCCAGAAAGACCGGCTTTATTTAGGAAAATTGGCGTTACTGATTTCTTTAAGGGATTTTTCTCAAGAGAGCTGATTGGAAAATCATATATTGATGTCCTGAGGATTCAAAATGGAGATGCCAGAAACAGTTGATTGGTTCGTATAAGTAGAATCTTATTCTACAGCTGGAAAAAGCTTGACGTTAAATAAGTAGAATCTTATTCTACAGCTGATCCGATGAGTTGAAAAAAGAGTAAGATTATCTCGTTCTCTCACGGTTTACAAAACAATCTTACTTGGAAAATATCTGCACGTAGAACGTGAACAATAACATCTAGTAAGAGCGTTGATCATGGCAGATGAATGTAACTCAATTTTCATAGATAAATAGGAAAGAAATCATAAAATCCTAGTGAGATAACCCAAGTTGCTATTGGTAATAAGAATCTTTTAAAACACTAAAATTATAAGATATATTAAAATGTCAGAAAAACTAATATTTGGCTTATGAAGATAAAAATTTTAAAAATTCTTAAAAAAAAAATTGCCAACCTAAAGATATAACTCAAATTTCCCAAGTCAAAATACATATGAAGCTAACAGAAATTAGGTCCATTACATTTTCATGAAACAGAAGTTCAATAAATCTGTCTCTTAGTGGCCAAAGATGGGAAGTAGAACCGCCAACTTTGTGTAGAAAGGAAATGTCCTGGATGGCAAGAACGGTTCCAAATAGCGTCAGCAACAATTGGACCAATTTCCAGTCATCCTTGGTAAACAATTCACTATGGCATAGAATGTATGTCCAAAAAAATGATTAAAAGCATATAGAAATAAAAAACATAGTTACTTATTAGATTAAACAAATACGATCTTCCTTGCCGCTCCAAATTTTCCAGCAGGCCTTCAAGGAGCGGAACAATGACCCCCAACAATGTCACAATATGTGATCGCAGATGTCGATTCCCAAAGATACTCTATCTGCTGAGGGATATCACTTGATAAAGGCTCGACAGGCATGGTAAGAAACACCAAAAATATTATTAGATATATTAAATTATCAGAAAGCAGGGAAAAAAAGATTCAAAAAATCAATAATAATGAGCTGCATTAACCTGCGTTCAAGACCAAGGTACAGCCGTCTTGACAGAATTAAATAACCAGGATCAAATCCTTGGACACAGTTTTCCATTCACATACTTGCATAAATACTTCACTTGTTTACAGATCAGCGTGCCTTAAACATCTCAGCAAATCCCTTAAATTCTCTGCATTCATTTCAAGCAATTTAGATTAGCAACGACATTATCAACAAACTTGCAATTAATTTACGATTTCTTGAAATATGTTTACAGAATTTGAAAAGTGCAACTCAGCTATCTTGTCATACCAATGTGAGAAAATAGTTGTCCGAAGCACAATAACATCAATTCCTAATCATGGAAACATTTATATACACACACAAAAATACATGTGGCCACATGACAAAAATTCAAACTTCAAAAAGTTCAAAAGCCGAACAGTTTAAAAGGACTAACCTTCTCATCATCATCAGCGAAATTTCAAACATATCACACTTGATATCCCAAATGCCTGAGATATCTGCCTAATCCCCAATCGGGAAAATGAACTCCTAATCAGTAAGCAGGCATCCGAGAATCAATTAGAAATAAACAAAATTCTATTCGCAAAGGACATGTATAGAACATCGAAAGGACAATTATTGCCAACATTAAGAGAACACTTAACATCAATTGTACCCGCATATTGACAATAAAGAAAAATCCTGGTCGATCTTGAGTTGCATATTTCTGAAGCAATCCAATAACAATTTCAGGTGTAGGAGAATGCCATTTGATTCATTAGTTATGCTTTTTAATTTCTGTATAAGAGTGTGGGTGTGATATCGACAATGAACTCTAAATATTAAGAGGTGGCAGAATAATTTGAACATGAACAATGTTTTGAGGATGACATCCAAGGTCATTTTTTTATGGTGAGATCTCAACCAATCTGCACAACTATTTGCATCAAGGTAGCTTTTGTCTTGACCTGATGACAAAGAAAATGAATTGAAGAAATTGGAAGAAAGACATCTATAATTTGTATTTTCACTTTGCGATAGCTAGCGTTAAATCAATACCTTTTTGTGGTCATTCAAATAATTCTGTCCACATATAAAAAATGTAAAAGGATCAGCTGCAGCCCAACTGCAAGTTCAATTGCAACTTGGTTCTTCCTGAAGAGTAGATCCATAGGAGCATAAAATGTTTTCTTCCTTAGCTGATTCTTGTAAGTCCACATAATCCTTCTTCTGAACTGCAGCAGACAGAAGTTTCAACCAATTTCTTGTCCAGAACATAACCATCCATCATTCATCTTTAATAATAATTAGAACAACCACAGCACGACAAACCTGAAAGGTCATGCAACTCCTTCACTATGCCAGAAGTATCCGACGATACTCTAGGTGGGAGTATACAATGCAGGACCAATGCCAAAATATGAAGAAAACTATATATCGCATGTCTTGATCATAATAATACATTACAATGCATTGAAGAATGTATGCCATATTGGCAATAACAAAAAGTCCCGTTCAAGAACCCCCCTGTCAATGATAGTGTCCATACATATCCCACATCTTTCACCCTCAAAATTAGAATTATCCTGCACACCATAATTCCCAAGAAAATCTCCAGTGGAAAATCATAAATGACAACCTACAATTTTTAACTTATTTATAAATGGCTAATCGAAATGAGAAGCAATGTCGGATTGCAGACACTTCCAATGAAAGCCAGAGTGTCAAGTAAAATTTTTTTAACTAAATATGAACAATGCTTACCTGATTAGGTCTCAAGATATTCCTAGCAAAAGCAACACTAAATATCAAAAAATTAGGCTTGTTTTTTTTTTTAAAAAAGTTTCGATGTGTTAACACTTGAAAATATGATAGTATGGACTATTGGAGCCTAGGCATTCTTAAAAGCTGAACTTTCCTCTGTTTCAGAACAGGATTCCCATTTGCACCAAAAAGGGATATGGATTTTTCAATTAATTTTCAAGGCAAAAGTGCAAAATATAAATTATTATTCTATATAACCTATAACAACTGCTACTTTCTTTTTTTTTAGAGGAATTAACTGCTAATTATGAACGTGATCACCTAGCATGAAAAAAATAATTATCCAGTACACCCAAATGAGTAAGATGTGTATTTTAATTGATTAAAATTGATAATGGGATGGTATTTCTAATAAAATCAGAAAAAAAAAAATAGAGAACTCCACACTACTTGAGATCTAACAAATTCATGTTATTCAAATGAAAACCTAATAAATCACAGTCAAGGCAAAGCTTGTTCCCCATAGATCTGAAGAAGAATCATAAAATGAGATCATAAAAAACAAATCTTTTAGTGAAAAAAAAAAAAAACTAATATTGCTCATTACCCAAATCAGTTTTACCAAAATCAAGACGAAATGAAACCACTTCGAGCATGCAAACACTAAAGAAAAAGCATATCTAAACCATTACAAAGAAGATCTAAAAAACCCGGAAAACAACAATTTGTCTTGCTCTTAGTAACAGAGTCATTAACATTAATGTCAGGAAACAACAAAGTGCCATTAGTCTGCATCTGACGTATTGACGGACGACGTCATTTTGGAGAAAGCGCTGCCCACGTCCATCAAGCCCAAGAAAACCATGTAAGAGCCTAAGCCGCCTTACGTTGCCCTAGGAGGCCCAGCAAATTATATGAATGCCACCGCAATCCACATGTAAATGACTGCACCTGATATGCAAGGGCATTGCAAAATTACCACAATTCGATTGAACAGTGGCAGAGCGGACCCCTTTTATTCTATTCACAAGAATATTGCGGCAGAATAATACTAATAATCTTGTAATTTCAAGTGCCTTCAAAAATAGTGTTTTGGGTATTTGCATGTGAAAATTAATTAATACTTTTCTATCTCATCTGTCATATCATCTGTACTGGTGATGTAGTGGTAGATTATTTCTTCTCTATATCCTCACAATATTAAATCTATTTAAAATTTATACGTGCAAAATAATGTTAACGAGATGGTAATAAGTAAAAAAATGTATATATACCTGAAGTATTTTGCGACGGTATTAAGCTGGTGGCAAAGTTAATCTCCAACAAATTCTCCTATCCAATTGAGGATTAACCCATGATTAATTAGTCATCCTCGTTGTACATGATTAGCTATATTTAACTACTTATATAGAATTAATCTCCCATTTATAGTGTGATGATGAAGCATATTTACCTTTATATAAAGGCCTGAACAAGCAGGGTTTTGTTTAGGGCTTTGGGTCTAGGGTTCAAGTGTTGGCAAGGAGAAGAGGAGGGAAAGCCTATCTCTTCCTCGTTAACATGACTAAGAGAGTTCCATTAACATTTTTGCTTAACATTTGTCTCCTTGAGAATTGTTTTATGCCCATGCGGGTAATTTTAATCAAGGTGTGGACATAACATGCGGTGATGGTCGGGGCAAGATTCTTGATGGAGGAAATTTACTCTCGCTCACCCTTGACGAGGTCTCTGGCTCTGGCTTCCAATCCAAACAGGAGGATCTATTTGGAAGGTTTAATGTCCAAATGAAACTTGTCCCTGGCAACTCTGCAGGTACCGTCACCACCTTCTATGTAATTATCAAATTCACTACATTATATTTTCTTCACTTCTTGCCCCATTATTTTATTTCGTCTTTTCTTTTTCTGAAATTATTATATCAATAAGTCAGGAGCTATAGAAAAAGTTATAATCAAACCATATTAGAAATCAACGAAATTATGTGAACATTATAATATCGTATATATGTTAAATTATGATATCGTAGCTAGTATAATTTTTAAGTATTTAAGTAATAATTTCATTAATATCTATAATTATTTATCAGTTTAGATAATTTTTGTTTTTGATAAAATTATCTCAAATAACTTATAGAGTACATGGTTTAAAATTTTACACAATAACATCTCGTAATGTTATTGTAGTATTCATCAATTAATGTACTGTGACAAAATAATATTAAAGTTATTTTTAAAATTATAAGATTATGCAATTATCTTAATAAAATTATAGCTGTTTCTAATATGAAATTACTAATTGAGCCTAATTTACAAAAAAAAAAAAAAAGTATCACATGATTTTTATGGTTATGATCATTTAATTAATTACTGCACACTTTTCTTTTCGATTAGTAGAACAAGAATGACAGTCATGCATATTAATTATCGAGTGTCAGTAACTAATTAAATGATCATAACCGAATAATATGTAATTTATCGTAATTTGTTTGCAGTTACCATCTAAACCAGGGCCAACTCATGACGAGATTGATCTTGAGTTCTTTGGTAACTTGAGTGGGTCTCCCTGTACCCTCCATACCAATGAGTACACGCAAGGGCAAGGAAACAGAGAGCAAGAATTCCACCTCTGGTTCGATCCAACAGGTGATTTCCACACATACTCCTCAACGCATCATGTAAGAATATATATATATATAGACTCAACTATACTTTCCCTTCTACATTATATAGATAAACCAGTATGATATTTATTCTGTAAATTATCATACCATATATGTGTTGGCAGTATATTAGTGGATTACATCCCCACAAGAGTGTTCAAGAATAAAGAATCCATAGGAGTCCCATTTCTGAAGAGCCAACCAATGAGGGTGTATGCAACAATATGGGATGGAGAACAATGGGCAACAAGAAAAGGAGCAGTTAAAACAGACTGGTCAAAGGCACCGTTCACTGCTTATTACAGATACTTCAATGTACAGACTACTTTTCCTGGAAACAAACCATGGCTAACTCAAGGTATAGGTGTAAAAGGTCGAAAATGGAACAGGTGGGTGCAAAAGTATCCCATGATTTATAACTACTGCACCGATCCCAGGCGTCACAGTAGCCGTCGCGGATGCATGAAATCTAGGTTCCTGTAGGCTGTTTTTGTTGCTTTGTGATTGAGAGTTCATGGCACATATACCACATGCAACCTTAAAAAAAAAAAAGAAAAAGAAAAAGAGAGATCATATTGTGTGGTAGGAGTATAATCAAGTTGAGTCGAGCCTTGTCAGGCTCGAGTTTGAGTTTGAGTTAAAAACTTAAAGTTCAAATTCGAGTTTGATCGTGCTTTAATTTTTAAACTCGAACTTGACTTGATTAAATTTATTTGTTTATATAGATTTTTTTTTTTGTGAATTCTTTGAATTGAAATTTTGATTCGTATAAATTCGATTAGATATGAATCGATCGAGTAATATTATAAATATGATATATTCAAAGATAAATTATTAAAATTACTTAATATTGTTAAAACTTGATTAGATTCGAGAGTCTTTCAAGTCGAATATTTTTTATATTCAAATACAATTCACTTGATTACTCAAGTAGTTCGAGCTCAAGCTCGGCGTGATTAATCTAGAGTCGATTTCAAGTATTTCTCTAGTTGATTTCAAGTAGTTTACATTCGTGTTGTGTAATTTAATTGTGATGTGATACATTTACAATTTAATTTTTAAGATGAAACTTGTATGCTAGTGATGAGAGTACGCTGCACTTTTTTTTTAATATCATGATCTGAACTCCTTTGATCCGAAGTAGTATACGATAAAAAAAAAAATTTTTAATTTTGTTTGCAATAAGTAAACTTTATAATTTTTATCAAATTCAATTACAAATCCACATTTCATGTAAATTAATTTTAAATTTTATTTCATTAAATTTTTTAAATTTGTTATAAATAAATCAAATTCTATTAAATTTGATAGAATTTGCAAATGAATCCTAAAGTTGTAAAGTTTTTTTCACTATGAGAAAAATACTTGTAGTTAAAATATTTTTTCATTTTTCTTTCACTTTTTTCTTTCTCTTTCCTCTTTTTTCCTCTCACTCTTTTTCTTATATTTTTTTATATTTTTAAAAATATATACAAGGACATTTTTGCAAAATAAAATAATTTATTGAATTCTACACTTAAATCAAATGCAAAATTTATTTCATTTGAAATTACTATTATTTTTATTTTGTAGTATGACAAATATAGAAATTCATTTGTAAACAAATTCTATAAAAAATTGATTTACAAATAAAATAAATTTTAATTTAGAATTGGACCAAACACAATATTAATATATGTGTTCTCATATATTTGAAATTTCTAAAAGGGAATGGACTACAATTAATAGTAAGAATATTTTTTAAATTAATTTAAGGTTAATTGAGAGTTTAACACCAATATGCGTAAGAATTAAAAATTAAATAAAAGGTTTTGAGGCATGTAAAATCGTTATTATGCTCCTAAATCATCTAAGTTTGTTGTTGGATTTGATAGTAAAACCTTCTCATCATATAACAAAATCATGAAATTTATAAATAATTATCTTAAAAATTTCAACTCTGAATTCCTTTTTTTTTTTAATGAAAGGATAAAAATGAAGAAGAAGACTTTTATTTATAAACTTTTTGGTGCTCTTAGAAAAATATCAATTTGAAATTAAATTCAAATTAATAATTGTTCCATGTCATATTAAAGATTATATATACATTATAAGAAAATATTAAATTATCAAAAAAATTCACTTATGAAATTTTTTTTCATCAGTAGCTAGGTATGGAATATCTATGTTTTTTTTAATTTAAAGTATAATTATTTTATTGCTGAATTTTTATAAAAATTATCAATAGATTTAAAATAATAAGTAAGACAGACATGACAAGGAAGCGTCAAATTTATCAATAATTTATATGTGATTTATAAATGAATTAGGGACAATATATTCTGTATACAAATTTTTTATAGATAAATAATTTTTTAAAAATAAAAATCTTATCAAAAGAATTATTTCTATTAGTAACTATTAAATTAAATTTTGGGTGCAATATTTACTGACGGAATAATATCCGTCAGTAATATCATTGCACAATATCAATGGAATAAAAACCATTGGTATATTTTAAATATATTTATTATAAAATTTATTCATGGAACTATTCTCGTCAGTAAATTTAAATGATAAGACCTTTCCTAGATGAAAATACATCTGTCAAAATTATGTGATTTTAAAACCTTTTTTTTTCTCATTTATTATGTCTGTGATTCTCTCTCTTTCTTCGTCACCGTCCTTTAGCCCTCATCGGTGAACTAAAGGAAGCCTATTGTCGATACATGCTCTCGTCTCTGCTCCTAATTATTAAATTTACTTTCAATAATGTTGGTTATTTATGTTTTATGATAATGTTATTGTATAATGGTTTAGAAGTGTTATTTTTAGAGCTAAATGCGTTGATTTTCCTAAAATTTACCTATTATACTATTTAGTCCTCAATTTTTAAAAATTATATTAAAAGACTTGCGTTTTGATTTCGTTATACATTAAGGGACTTTCGTCCATTTTAATGAGTTTGTCGTTAGTCAAACTGAAAAAAGTCAAAAACAGACTAAATATCTTAGCTAAAAATAAAAAATACTTCTATCTTCTCCGTTGTGCTAAAAGAACAATTTGTAAAATATTTTTTTCTAAATCTCTAATCTCAATTTGTAAATTTTCCCAACCTAATTTTTTCGTCACCATAATTTATAACACAAAATCATTATTTCTCATTCCCTTTCTAATTTCTGCCTTATTACAACACCAAAATCACTAAAACCAATTATACCCTTCATTAACAAAGACTTGTATCTTCTCCTAATCCTTAAAGAGGAGAAATGGAAGCTAAACAGAGCCACATGATTTTCACACAAATTCTTTCCTTTCATCTTGATCATAGAAGACAATCGACAAGTAAAATCACCAGCTTTGTGAATGATTAGAGAGAGGAGGAGTCAACCACCCTGAAACCCTTTCCCTCCACCATGAGAGCAAAACCTCATTTTGAAACTGATTTTCTTGCCCCATTCCTTACAACCATGGGTTTCATTCATCATTCAAAAAATGCAAAGTCAAAAAAAACATCAGCCCTCTCTCTCTTATGATGGGTATGGCTTTTGCATAAGGTCAATCGAAGAGATCTATTGAGGCTGGATTTTGATTGGAATGGGTGATTGAATTCAATTTTATAGATGATTGGATAGATTCAACAAACGTGATTCCTTTCAATTTTTTGGTTTATGAATATATGTTGAAATGTAGTTTAGATCTTTTTTTGAAATTTTTTGGTTTTCGATTTGGAGATAGAGATTAGGTTCTGGGTATGTTGTGTTTGATTTATAAATTTGATATTACATATTGTGTGATCAATTTTTGATGTTCTAGGATCGATTTTGTGACGATGGTGAGTTGTGATGAAGGACGAAAGTACTGAGTGTTGGTGAAATGAGGAAGAGACAACCATCGAAGGAGGAATCTCTGATTCTATGTTCTTTTTTTTTTTAATGATTTTGTTATTTATTGTCCTTCTGAGTGTTGATGAAATGGGGAAGAGACGACCATCGAAGGAGGAAGCTCTGATTCTATGTTTTTTTAATGATTTTGTTGGTTATTCTCCAGATTTATATTCAGACTTTCACATTTCAGATTAATACGTTGTTGGTTGTTATTTTTGTAATGAACAATCTTTTTGTTATTGGGTAGTTCGGTAAAAATTAAAAATTCAAATGAAAATAAAGGGTAATATAAATATTTTATATGATTTTAACAAAAAACGTAACAGATAAAATATGCAATGATTTAGTATAATTTTAAAAAATGAAAAATTAAATAACATAATAGAACAAAACCCAAGGGATTAGTGTATTTAATCCTTATTTTTATCTAGGAATGTGATATACATTAGTTGTAGTCTATGAGACATTATCAAAGTGTTTTTATATTGTAATTATTGTCTGCATGTTATAGAATTATTATTTTTGTAGAGGAACATGATATATATAATTGTGATCCGAATCAATAAGATGGTTTATTGGTTTTCAGTTCAATTGGTCTGATTTAATAGAGTATTTTTTCATTTTTTTTAAAAAATATAAATAATATTTAAAAATATTTAACAAATTATAAAAAATATACAATATAAGAAAATAATAAAAATTATTTTTAAAAATTTATAAGTTAGAGAAAAATAGTATAATTTTGTAAAATTTTAAATTTTTCATAAAAATACATAATTTTATATTGAACCAATTTAATTTAATTTTCGATTTTAATTGATTTTGTTAGTTTTAATCAATTTTTTTCATTTTGACTGCTATTTTGGGTGATCGATTTCAAACACAGAACCAGACTAGATCAATGATAGGTTTCTGGCTTTATTAGTTAAGTTCGGTTTTGAAAACATTGATTGTGATGTGAAAAAATATTTTTAAAGTGCTTTGTTACATTTTTATTGTTGTTTGAATGTTTTCAAATGGATTTATTGCGTATTATTCTTTTATACTTTTATTTGCAATTGACTTAGTATTCTTAGTAGATGAGGTTAGTTCTATTGAACTTTAGGACATTATTGAATTCAATATGAGGTTAAATTTATCTCAATTATGCTCAAATTCCGTCCAAGTTAGATATTAAATATGGAAATAAGAAAAGTATTTAGGTTTTTTTTTTTTTTTTTTTTTTGAGAACCAAAAGCACCGACATATCATTACGAAAACGAAGCATCAGACAACAACGAGGCCCTTACATGACTAGGGGGCTCTTTCTAATATATGGAGTTACTAAACAGAGGAGCTGATCTTGCCAAAACATGTGCAAGTTCATTAGCGCTCCTCTTCACAAACTTAAGAAACGAGACAAATCTACTGACAATAATTGGATACAGCTATGAATGACAGGACCAAATTCAGATTCCTGCTCCTGGTTATCCATAGCATTCACCACTACTTGGGGGTTCATTTCAAAAATGACTTGTTTACCGACAATAATGCTTCCCTCGGCCGCATTGCCTCTGCCTGAATACCTCAAATAAGCCATCAACCACTCTTGAGTGACAACCAATAAACCTAGCATTCTCATTCCTAAGTATCATACCCCAGTTCATCTTCCTTTTAGAAGGTAAATATGCTGCATCAATGTTATACTTCAGGTAGGTAGCAGGATGCCACATATGACCCAGAATTTGCTCTCCCATTCGCACACATGTCGGATTGTTGACTGCAACCCAATCACACAGAGTTTCCTTAGCTGTGAACTTCGTGTGATCAATTGATTGATGGGAAGCCGTCCATAGCTTTGAATTTCTTTGTTTCCATAAATTCCACAACAGAACACACATGTAATGCCAATAAGATTTCCAACAGATAATCGCAACATTTTAAATAACCAATCACCAAAATCTTCATACTGCTCAGCTAATACTTAAATCTGATTAAGAAGATTAGCGTGGTTCCAACATCTTTGAGCAAAAGAACAAGTGATGAACACATGCCAACCATTCTCAAGTTCGTATTCACATAAGACACAAATAGAAGGGGCAAAGATACACCTATTTTGCAAACTTCTTCCAGTTGTAAGACAATCCCTTCCTGCATGCCAAAGGGAAGCTTTGATTTTGGGAAGGATTTGAAGATGCCATATTTTCCCTAATCACCGATTATGTTCATTTTTAACCCCACCATATCCATCCATCCATCCAGATTTCATTGTATACTTTCCTTGTTTACGAAAGTGCCAAATTGGATAATCTTCATCACCCCCTAGTGGATGAAGGAATACTAATAATTTCTTTCACATCCCTCTCACAAAAAAGCTCAAACAACAGCTCGATATCCCATTCTAAGGAACCAGATCGCCAACACAGCATGTGCATCAAATCTGGACTTAGTGGAGTTTGAATCTTGAAATTCGATGGAGTCGGTCAAATCTAGACTTGGCATTATTTGGCGAAGGTAACCCTAGTCAACTCGGTCATAAGCCTCGCTTATGTCAATCTTCATTGCAATCTTAACCTTGACACCTTTTCCCCTCGTGACGTGAATCAGTTTAAATCCCACCAGAACATTGTCTATGATGGATCTTCCAGGAACAAAAGCGGATTGGGCATGAGAAATTAACTGAGGCAGTGTGCATTTGTGCCTGCTTGTCAAGACCTTTGTAACTATTTTGTAGATGATGTTGCAAAGAGAGATTAGTCGTCAATCTTTCATGCTAGAAAGGGAATTATATTTGGGATCAATACAATTATTTGTTGCACATACTGCTTTAATGAATTCAACCGGCCTCATATACCGCCTCACTAATTAATGTCTAACATATTTGATAGAAAGCTGAATGGTAGCCATTAGGTCCTGGGGATTTCTCAGGATGCATTTGAGAAACAGCAATACAAAATTCCTCCTTTATAAGCGGACCTAGCAGTCTGAAGTCGTTACATATTCCAAAACTGAATCATAAGAACTGGTACTCTCACCAACATATTAGTAAAATAATCCAAAGCGATTTGACACATGCCATTCTCCTCTTCGCACCATCGTCCACAAGTCCTTGATTTTATTAGCTTTCTTTAGCAGAGGCGGTAGCATGAAAATAGCTGATGTTGTAATCTCCCTCTTTGAGCCAAAAATTTTTTAAAACATTGTTTCCACTATAGTTATTCTTGGGCTAACCATCGAGAAAGCAAAGCTTTCATTTCTGCTGATTGAGCTAATGAGATCAAATTTTCTTTACTTCGAAAGCAATCTCGCTTTTCCAGCTCTACATTTGTACGCCAAGTCTTTACCCGAAGAAAAAATAGCTCTAGAGCAAGACTCCAATTTTTCAATTACATTACATGTAATACCGTTTCTACAATTCGCTTCAAAAAATCAGACCCAAATCAGGCTCAGTAAACCACCCATTTTCAAATCTAAATTTCCTCTTCTGAGCAACCCCACTTATTTCTACCTCTAATAGCAACGGCGAATGATCAAACACTAGTTTTGTCAAATTACGTAGTCGCCTTTAAGGAAATCGAGCAATCTAACTACCGACGCCAGAGCCCTATCAATTTGTTCCTCCACCCCATGATTAGTTCCTCTCCCCCGTTCTCATGTAAATAGGTATCCTTCTAGAGTAATGTCAGTCAAACCTCATTCGTCAACCACCTCCCTAAATCATCGAAAGAGCCATGTTGTTTTACCTATCCCTTCTTGTTTGTAGATGTTAACATGTCATTGTAATCTCTAATGCAGCACCAAGGCAAACCCGAACTTACTTTTGAGACATCTCAGTAAATTCCATGACTCCCTTCACTGATTTCTTTCTAGGAATCCATAAAAGCCAGTGATTCTCCAATTCCCTTTTTTTGAATCCTTAACCTCCAAATCCATATGATTTCTAGAAAAGGTTAACACTGCTATAGAATCCTTTACCTTCTAAAGACCGTCATCCCACCACTTTGCCCTTCTCTATCCCATCGTCAACGCACCTTCAAAACGCATCTTTACTCGTACCTCCTCTATTTTCTACCAATTAACCAACGTTTCGAACCAATACGAAACATCAGGCTTGTGAGTCTTAACTAACTCATAGATCACACTGACCGAGGCTGGCCCAAATCCCGGCAGTTCCAGGCTAAGCAAATCATGGCTGTGGGCGGTCCTGGTACCCAGGTCTTGCCATTAAAAACGCCTAATTGGGCTTTGCATTAGAATTGGGTTGAATAATAGCTTCTACATCTTGACCAGGGCCATCAATGGCCATGGCATATGATTGGGCTTCAATGGTTGGGCGTCCTCTTTTTCTTTTCCTATCTGCCAAAAATTCCAGCTCAATTAGTATTGGAGTGCCAGTTATGATAGGAGGACTAGTCATAACCGTCTGGCCTTCACGTCATCCCCTGTCGCGCAAGTTACCATGCACGTCGCTCCCTTCCACTACTCCATGATTACGTGCTTTTAAGTTCACTTAGTCAGCTCGGTTCGAGTTAAACTCTGCCATACCACCATCAGCAACATCCCCTAACATTTCATCTGAACTGTTGTGAAACCATCGGTCACTGCCTTGAGAGGAAGGAGCTGCCGTCGAAACCCTTAACTATTGGCCCCTTTCCCTCATGATATTCTTCTCAAGTGTGTAAAAGCGTGAATCGCAAAAGCAGTCAAAGTGTCCCAAACAGTTGTAAATGAAGCAAAACAAACTCAGACTTTCATACTTAAAGTGGATAAAAAAGAATCACTTTTGCCCTTCAAGGTCTTCTTGCCTCTCTTCAATGGCACTCGCACATCAACCGCTACATGCACCCCCATATAGTTCATTCAAATGTTGAGGTTGTTATTAACATCATACTCCATAAAAGTGCCCAGCTGCTTGCCCATCGCCTCTGACATGTATACAACTGGTAAACCATAAATTCGAATCTAGAAAACAACGTGTGTGAGAGGGATAGCGCTAGGATTGTCACCCAGTTTCAAACAATGGAGAATCAGCAAATGATTGTCATAGGTCCAAGGACTCCCATCCAGCACTCTTTTGACATCAATTTCGTGAAAGAATTGGAACAAATACATGCTTGGCTCAATATCCATGAGAAAAATTCCTCTTCCTGGCCTCTTTTAATTAGCCCTGCGTTCCTTCATGAGTTTGGCATTAATTGTACAGATAGTGAGAAATGTTCCTACCAAACACAAGTTATAATTTTAGGTGGAATATCAGCAACATACTCATCTAGAGACAGACCTGCTTCTTCGTCCCCTGACGAGGACAAGTTTCCTAAAGAAACACTCAAAGAGCCTGCCATCACAGTGAACAGAAAGCAAAAACAAAAATAGCACTCTTAACCAAGGAGAGGAAAATCTAAGCTCTCAAGCATGCAGAGGACGATATTGAACATGGTTTTACCTTTTATTTTCTTTAATGTTTAGTTTTCACGAGGCTTATATATTTAGGTTAGTTTTAGAAACTCATTTAATTAACTTCTCAAAGTAATACTGATGGTTCACTGTATTAACCTATAAAATAATTTATAAATTTTATTAGTGACACTTATCTATGGATCGTCGGCAGAAAATATCAAAAAGAATAATATTTAAAACTAATGACAAATAAATTTACGTATTGAATATTTTCTCAATAAAATTCATCAATAGGTTTACCTCGAAAAAATTTCGCATGCAAATATTTATTTACGATTTACTCACAAAAATTTACGTCATTAAAATTTTATCTAGAAAAATAGTAGATTATAGCTACGAAAATTGTTTTGCTTACCTAGAGAAAATTTCTTATGTAAAATTTACTTAGGGAAATTTTTGTCAGTAAAAATTATTGACCAGCCTAATAACTAAAGATGAAATTAATCGATATGTTGTTGATAAATTATATTAACTGACAGATTATTTTGCTTATCTGAAAAAGTTTTTCTTGATAAACTATGAAATTATATATATATATATATATATATATATATATATATATATATATATATATAAGTAAAACTTGTGAATCAGCTAAATTACTTTTAATTTGAAGTTTTAATTTAAATGTTATTTTATGTATGATCAAATTTTTTAAAAAATATAACAAAAATAAACAAAAAAAATAAAACATATAGACACAAAGGAGTTCAAATAGCAGTCAGTTAAATAATTTTATTTTTTAATAGAAAAATTTAGGCACTATTTATCTCATACTTATACCTACAAATTAACATCAAAGGATCACATATAAAGTTAATGAAAAAATATTAAATTAAGCAAAGTTTTCAAAATAAGAATGCTAAAATTTTATTTTTAAAATTAAGCTAATTTTATTTTTATAAATAATTACAAAATTTTAAAAACTAAATAAAAAATGAAAACTGGTGCAGTGTGAGTGTTAAAAAGCCTACTGTGTGTGTCTATATATATGTAAAAAATTGTTAAAGGCACGGCTTAGACGTGAGGAAATCAGATGAATGGGACAAGACCTCTAAAAGCGAAAAACCGACCCCATTACTCGCACCAATTTTTTTAAAAGCGGACCGAAACTCAAATCAGCCGGTTGGTTGATTTTTAATTTAATCAATTTAATTAATTTAATCGATCTGATTTAATAAAATTATTTTTAAAATTTTTTTAAAAATATATAAATAATACTGAAAAACTATTTTAAAAATTAGAAAATAATATATAATAAATAATGAAAATTAATATAATAAAATAATAAAAATTATTTTAAAATTTTCAATTTTAAGTATAATTGTGTAATTTTTAAAATTTTAAATTTTTCATACAATCACATTGTTTTATATTAAATTAATTTAATTTGATTTTCAATTTTGACCAACTTTTTTGGTTTGACCCATTTTTAAGGTATATGATTTTTTAAATCGAACAAAATTGCACCACTAATTGATTCTTGATTTACTAATTCAACCGTCTGATTTGGTCCAATTCTGAAGACAATGACTCAAACACACAACTTGATGTCTGAAAACATGTATGTGATTTCTATCAATGTTTTGAAAATCAAATTAATGTAGCTAGTTGGACAGATAAAACTAAAAATTAGAATAATGATCAATTTGATATTTAGTTTAGACTAATTTTCAATATTATTTCATATTTTTAATTATTATAACTATATATATTTTTAATATTTTTCTGTTTCTTATAACTATTTAAATAATTTTTAAAAAATTTATATATTATTAAACTAATTGAATTAAATCTATCAAATCAATTAAATTGAAAATCAATCTACTAATTGATTCATTAACTAATCTAATTTTTAAAACATTAATTTCCACCGTCATCTATTTGTTTACCTAAAAATATCGTCATTGGAATTGCAAATGTCTTATATATATCAAATTTTGACATGAATCCATTGAAAAGTCATCAAAATTGAAGTTATTAGACAAATCAATCAGAATAAATTTGTTACGGCAGGGGAAAAAATTTTTGCCAGGATTTGAGGCATCAATCTTTGGGGAAAGTGAAAAAAAAAAAAAAAACCAAAATAACAGAAGCACGCAACAAATCCTACCGGCATCACTTGTCACTGTCACATATATAATTGATATTTTCTTGAAGATTTTTTAGGTGAGCTTACCTAAAGGTGTTACTTTTATTTTTTATTCAATTTAATTTTTTTATTATTTAATTAAATTTATTATATATTTTTATATGATAATTTTATATTTAAATTTAAAATTTTAAAAATTTTTTGAAATTTAAATTTATAAATTATAAATCTATCAATCTCTCATTAAAAAATAATTTATATATTTTAAATAATAAATTATTTAACTCATTTAAAATAAAACTTATACAAAATATTTAAAAATTCAATTATATGATATGAATCTGAACATTCTCAAAAAATTTATCTTTGAAATAAAATGTATGGATTTTATTAGTTTATTATTTAAATATATAAAATAAAATTTTATAATTAAAAACATGAAATTAATTTAAAATTAATTATTTATCTAGTAAAATAAAAAATAAATTTTCAATATTTTTGTGAAAATATATTTAAATTGCGTAAAAATAAAAATATTATTTTAGTAAAATTTAAATTAAATTTTGAGTCTAATTGAACTAATTGAATAAATATAAAAGTGAATTGAGATTAAATATATATTTTACAAAATACTATTTTTGACTTGGGGTGCAATTAAAAAACCAATTCATCAAATTAGGGTATAATTGACTCAATTAAGAACTTTGGATATAATTAAAAATTTGTGAAAAGTTTTGAGTATTTTATATCATTGAGCTCAATTTAATTCAAAATTTTTTATTATAACAACGAGCATTCAAGATAAATTATGATATAAACTTTTTTATCATTATATTTTGTCACAATATATTGGTGCAAAATTTTTATTGTCTATCAAATTAGATATAAGAAATAATATTATCATAATAATATTTTGTAACTGTGTCAAATAATTTTATAAAACTGATAAAATTATTTTATCACAATAAATAACTTTTATTCTTACTAAATAACTTGTTGTAAATATGAAATTATAATTTAGGCACATGAAAAGACACAGTAAAATTAATAAATTTATTAAAAACATAAAATATTAACATTTTTGAAAAATAAAATAAATTTAAATTTAATTAAATAATATAAATATTTTTAAAATAAATTTATTTTTATTTTAATTATTCTACTATATATATAATAATAAAATTTATTTATTTTATTATTGTCGAGTTACATATTGATCTATTCGGGTCATTTTTTACTTGACTCGATCCTAAATTTTTCGAGTCAATTTGAATTTTATTCTGGATCATGATCAAATTCAGATCACATTTTTCAGACAGATTTAAATTGGATAAAAAACTATCGGCTCTCTATACAAGTCTATATAATTTGGAGATATATATTTACCTTTTTTTTTGCTACGGTTACAATGCTAGGGAAATTGAACTCGGATTGTAAGTTCGAGGGTCATATCACTATTATAATTAGATGTACTTATCTCTCTATATTAACATCAAATAATTAATAATTTGACATTTAATAATTTAATAATTATTAAATTTTTTACTTTAATAATTTAATATTTTTATCTAATAAATAACATAAAATATTAAAATTTAATTAATAAAATCACATTCTTTATAGAACTATGTATTTAGAATAGTTTATATTTTTTTCAATTTTCTCGATCTCGACTTATATATGTCAAAGTATCTTATGAATTAAAATATAGATAAAATTTGAAAGATCACTAAGAGAATTAAACGAGTGAACAACACTTAATTTTTATAAATTTAATTTTTCTTAATATTAGTATTCTTATATTCATTGCATTTAATTTTTAGGTAAAAATATAAAATATTTTTTGTTTAATTTTTTATTGAAAATATATATCGAATTTATTGATAATTTATAAGTATTAAATATATAAAACTAAATTAACCTGATAAAAACTTAAAGCTTTCTAGCTACATCTAAAAGTATGTAATGGCATTAGCAAATATATATGAAATATTTTTTTAAGTAAATATTATATAAATTAATGATCTATAATAAATTACTATGCAATGAATTATATTAATTTAAAGAGACTAAATTGTATATACTCAGTGTAAATAAATTTTTTGCATTCAAAAAAGGCAAAAATATTTGAGGGCCTCACAAATAATGATTTTTCAGTTTTGAAATCATTAAAGAAAATTGTAATGATTTTTTTTTTTTTTTGGGGAACTCTGATTGGATGAATTGTTGGACAATAAAAAATACATTACCTTCACAAAATGGTATTCCAATTCAACATTTTCAACCCCACAGAAACGCTATTTCTGTGATAATTCCGTGATTCATTCAATGTTGTCCATCATTTTAACAAATAAAGTTTTCAAACTTGATGTGAAATTAAATCAATACATAACCAATGGACAGCAGCCGGAATGGAATCAACGCACAGAGCAGGTGTAATTAAAATTAATACAAAATTAAAAAACGTCAAAGGTAGCGTTATTCAAGTAACTAGGTGGAAGATGCCACGCTGACATTTTCCTTATTTATTTATTCATCCACGAAGTTCCCCGGAGTAAGAACGTAATAAAAACCGAAGCTGGACAGAAAGAGAAGACAAAAGCCATGGCACCAGAACTAACAAAGCTTGGAACCTCTCTCCATGTGCCTTGTGTGCAGGAGCTGGCCAAGAAACCACTGATCACAGTTCCACCAAGATATGTACGACCTGATCAAGACTCTCCAATCATACCTAACACTGCTTCTCTACCCCAAATTCCTGTGATTGACATGCAAAGGTTACTTTCTAAAGAATTCATGGATCTGGAGCTGGATAAGCTAGACCATGCATGCAAAGCTTGGGGTTTTTTCCAGGTACTTCTTGTTTAGGTTTTACTTAGCCAATCATAGTCTGATCCGTCTCCTCATTATTGTGGCAATACTTATTCATCTAATCAAACTTTCTATTAAACCAAAAAAAAAAAAATTCATACTAGATAGATAATTAGCCTTTATTAATCTATACATTTATGCATAATGGTAATCTATGAACAACTATTTGATTAGGATTGAGACTATTTTCAATATTTGTGTTGTAGCTAAAAAATCATGGAATTAGCAGTTCGTTAGTGGAAAAAGTGAAGGTGCAAATTCAAGAGTTCTTCAATCTCCCAATGGAAGAGAAGAAGAAGTATTGGCAACTACCAGGAGAAGTGGAGGGATTTGGACAGGCTTTTGTTGTGTCTGACGAGCAGAAACTTGATTGGGGAGACATCTTCTACATGATCACTCTTCCACATAATTTGAGGCAGCCTCACTTATTCCCCAAACTTCCTATCCCACTCAGGTCTCTCCTCTTTGTCTCCAAAACTGAAATGTCTAATCTAGGCCATTAACGTGCATTAAAGATTTGTCTTTTTGTACAGAGACACCTTGGAAGCTTACTCAGCAGAACTGGAAAATCTTGCCTTGAAAATCCTCAACCTCATTGCAAAAGCTCTTGGAATGGACCCTAATGAAATGAGAGAAATATTTGCGGAAGGATTCCAGAAAATAAGAACAAATTATTATCCTCCATGCCCACAACCTGACCTGGTCATGGGCCTCAATTCCCACTCTGATGCAGTTGGCCTTACCATCCTCCTTCAAGTCAATGAAGTGGAAGGGTTGCAAATAAAGAAAGATGGCAAGTGGGTTCCTGTTAAACCACTTCCAGATGCTTTTATCATCAATATCGGTGACATTTTGGAGGTAATTCCTAAGCCATAGGAACGAAAGAAACACACTTTTCTATCAGTTGGTAAAGTGAGAAACTTAATTATTTATCATGACCTCAAGAATTTTTTTTTTTTGTTTGCCTGCAGATTGTGACCAATGGAATTTACAAAAGCATTGAGCATAGAGCAACTGTGAACTCAGTGGAAGAAAGGGTCTCCATTGCTACCTTTTATAGCCCGAGCCTAAATGGAGCAATAGGCCCAGCACCAAGTCTCGTTACCCCAGAAAGGCCAGCTTTATTTAGGAAAATTGGGGTTGCTGATTTCTTTAAGGGACTTTTCTCAAGAGAACTGAATGGAAAATCATACCTTGATGTCATGCGGATTTAAAATGGAAATGTCAGAAACAGTTGATTGGTTCCTGTTTATGTACATTATAATTTAAAATGTTGAAATTAAATAAGTGGAATCTTATTTAACAGCTGATCTGATGAGTTGAAAAATGAATAAGAATAAGATTATCTTGTTCTGCTTGCAACCAGTATGCAATACAATCTTACTTGGAACATAGCTGGTATTGCACTGTAGAATGTGAACAATAACATCAAGTAAGAACGTTGCAGATGGGCATGAATTAATTTTCATAGATAAATAAGAAAGAAATCATAAAATTCAATGTGGTAGAATAGTAATCTCATAATTTCAAATAAGTTTAAAAGTAACGTTTGGGTTTTTGTCTATGAAAACTCATCTGGTTCATCTATCACATACCAACTGTATTTATATATATTTTTTATAATATAGTTATAAAAATTGATAAAAGTACAAAAAGTGAATGTAAGTGTTATAAAAAAATCTAAATATATCTAATATTAAAATTATGTATCTGTAAAATTAAAAATACAGTTTAGAAAAAATGAAGTATTATGATCAAAGGTATTAGATATTAAAAACTAAGAGAATTTAAATGAAAAAAAATACAGAAATTACATGAGAATGACGGTATGTATTTATTATATGATGTGATGAGTTGAAAAAGTAATAAGAAAAATTTATATTCTGTGTATAATATGTCAATGCAATCTTATTTAGTTTAGCGATGGCAATTAATTATTGGCATCGCTAACCATATGTATTATGGTGTCCAATGCAATTAATTATTGGCGACTGGTTATCTATTGATTTGTGACTAAAAGTAAGTAATAATTATAAAATATTTAATAATTTAAAGGTTGAAACTGTTATTGATATATAAGTTAAAGGAGTAATGATATATAAATTTGTAATATTATAAGAAAAATATTTTTGTATATAAATGTGAATCAAATAATGTATCGAATATAATAATGTATCAAATTTAATGATGTTTCAAATATTATTATAATTTTTATTCATTTATGGTTATTATATTTTTAGTTTTTAAATTAAAAATTTAATGATTCTAATTATTCTGATTTATAATTAATATTTATATCAAAAATTATAAATATTTATTATTTAATTATAAAAATAATATTCATTTATGAAGACGTAATCATCCTTAGACGAGAACCATTTGGACTCCTGCCCCGGCTTAGAGTAGAGGCCTTAGCACTAGCTTGAAAGCTGGACGGTGCCATAAATTCCACCAAAATAATGTCGGTTTTTTTTTTTTTTTCCCATAAACATTATACAAATCACTGGCTTTGGATGTAATGAGTCATAAGTAGAAGATTTGTACACTAGTGGAAGACTTATATCTCTTTTTGTTTCTGATCTGATAAATCCAATTTTGTTCCTAACACCACCCTTTAATAATGAAAGGAAAAATGCAACTGGTGCTGCTAGTGGCAGTTCAGGCTATGAGCATTGACCATTATTGATGATCTATTGGCCTTAGCTCTTCTTTGGAATGATTAATTTTATTGTTACGATTAAGGTTTGTTTAATTCAAATTATTGATGAAGTGATTCAACTATTATAATTAATATTGTTCATAAATGATAAGTGATTTCATCCCTGTACTCCTTACAATTTAAATTAAAAAAATTTTAATTAAAATAAAAGTACAAATAAGTAGAGGTTTGAAATAATAAACGAATGCACTAAGAAAATAATAAAGATTATTATTTATTAAGATTAAAAAAAATGATCAGTTTTTTGTTCAAGTATTACTATAAAAAAGTATCATGAACCAAATTTGGTGAACCACACTATATTATCTCAATCTTAACATAAGAGCTCAAAACCTTGTCTACGTTAGGATCAACTAGGTCTAATACCATAACCAGTAATAGACGCCATACAGTGCATCCATCCTACCAAATTTTGCTATTAACATATATTGTATCCCCAGAGTTGAAACATTGAATGTGAATTCAGCAAGATTTTGGGGGACATACCTAAGCATCATATGTTAGAAAATACAACATTATAAATAACTCCGAATGGGTATGGGACCATGCACTAAGAAAATTTGAAGGGAACAAAAGCAGCAATTAAAACATTGTTTCTATCAGCCAAAAATACATTTTCACCACAAACTAACAATTTACAAGAAGAGTCAAATATGTATTATACATTTAACCTATGCTACACGGACCAATGGCTTCATTCCCTACTCCAAATCTCTATTATATCAATGCATGCATTCTGCAGTACCTTAACGTAAGTAACATTTCATGGTCAATGTTCAAAGACATGATAATCCTCAGCTGCATTGCTACTCTCTTTAAAACTAACAAAGACAAAACAAAAAGAGTTATGATGCTGGCCTCCAACAAATAGAAAACAAGTTGACAACTATAAAAATAAAAGAATCTTTTCACAGAAAAACCAATCAAAAACCCGAACACAATTGGCAGATTGGCACAACCAAAAAAACACTTATCACAAGCGAACACTTAGAACAGCAGCTGCCAACATGCTTAAGCCTCTTGAGAAACCTTTATTAAAAGAAAAGGAGAAGGTAAGGTTTCATATTCTTATGGTCATTATTAAATGATAATTTAGACACAACTTCATAAATTATAATTCTGCACCCTACAACGACAAGCTGGATACGTGCAGCATATACATAATATCTTAAGAAAGGGATGGCTCTGTCAGTAATCCTGCCTATATTGCTCATTTAGCAGCTTCTTACCAATAGGGGCTTACTCACCGCCCATGATTTCCAAGAAACCTACCACTTTCCCAGCACACCCTAGGCCCTAGTGATCATTAAAGTTTAATTAACTAGTTGAGGGAAGTGACTATTTTGTGTAACAGATAGTATGCTCCCTTTTCTACTGTCCTGTAGTTTATTCATTCCATCAGAAACACAAGGAAGAAAAGGCCATTTATTTAAACAAATTTCGATGACAAGAATACCAACTAGCAAAGATATCCATTTTATCATAAGTTTGTCAGAGTAAAATATCTATCCTAGTTTGATAAACCAGAAGGGCGCATTCTGTTCAGGAATCTCAAAGAAAACCTCTTGGCGAGCAATAAGCACATCAATTTCATACAATGTCCAGGATTACTATTTCTAGTACTGAACAATATCATCTTTTCATGAAGTTAATCTCAGTTATGAGACTGCACGACTAGGTCAGAATCCTCCCATCATGATTTTCTACCACACTACGATGCCTGGGTTCCATATGAGCATTAGCAATTAGCAAATGCCCCAAAGTGATAGGCACTAATTTGCAAAACCCACAGTTGAATCTTAAGATACTTTGTATAAATTAGTTTTTCAAGTAGCAGGTTGGCCATCAGTAAGCCCAGTGCAGCAATTGCTCATTTAAGAAATTAAATCATCTATATATACAATGCATAAATAAAATTTTGAACACTTCAAATCATGTTGATCATGCATAGGTAGAAGAACAATGTGCCAACAACCAGTAAGTCAACATCTCACAAATCAGGGGAACCATTTAAACTTGCAGCTTATAGAAAAAATAATTGAATTAATTCCCAGGCCTTATAAACAAACTTATAGTGGACTTAACAACATTCCATTGCCTTGACACCATTTTCCATCATAGACCTGACATGATTCACAATTACAATGAGAACCGACAACATGATACAAATTCCAATGGAGATGCTACATTTTAAGGCCCAGTCTACTAAACGCTAAACATACTGCTGTAACAGTCATTCATCATTTGAACAACAGGATGCAACATGGTGTGTTCAAAAGCTTGAACGTGATTAAATTGCCAATACATGTTCTACTTTTGTACTGTAAAAACTGAATATTGAAATTGCACAGAAAATGAACCGCTGCAAAAATAACCTCCCTATAATGGACAAACTTGAATCTGATAATCCTACAACATGTATTGTTTTTAAATCCTCTTTATGCATGAGAATTCCTCTCCATATTCACAATAGCAGTAAAATTGCATACTACATAGTCCTTTAACTCGTATATAACGTTCTTCTGTCTACATATGGGTAAAGCGTATTTAAGATCCCTAACATTCAACTGGAATATCACTCATTGTGCATTGGTAGGTAGAGCCAAATTCTTAAATAACAAATCAAGGTTCCTCTTCTCTTCTAATGCGCTATATGGCAACTGGCAAGTGAAAATCACCTCCCTTCTTTCCTCCAGTGAAATAAAACTTGAAACAAACCAAAGAAAAATAATGATAATAACTGGAACAAAAGAGGAAAGAATTTGTTTTTCTCAAAGCAAACTACTTTAACTAGGCAGAGTAACAGCAAGAGTAAAACCCACAGAAAAAAATGTAAGATTACCAAGTGCCTAAAATACCATGAGCTTGCAAAAGCCTATAACCCACTTGGCATTCAAGAATCAGTCAGCAAGCAACAGAAAAACGTAAAATTTAAAAACAAACCACACAGCAGCAATATTTTCATAAATTAAACAAACCCCAAAAGAAAAAATTTCCAAACTTTATCATAAACCCAAATAGAACCACAAGTGGATCAAACACAAAACAGCACAAAAGTCGCAAAAACCAAAATTTAAGGGGGAAAAAACCCACACAATTCTGCATTTTCAGAATCCTAAAGAAAAAACAAAAGACAGAAACATAAATAAGTATGCATAAATGAAACCCACGTAAAGAAGAAGAGAAGGATAAAGATACCTTTTGAGGAAAAACAAAAGAAAGATAAAAGAAAGCGCTTGAAGGTGGCCTGAAAAGTAGATCTTCATCTCTATAAAAATTAACCCTAGTTTTGTAGAGAGAGAGAGAGAGAGGGGCAGAGTTTAAGAGAGCGCGTTTTCATTTAAGGTACGGTTATTAATAATGTTATGTGGTTTAAGGAAAATGAAGGAGAAAGATGGTTTAGCACGAAAGTCGAGAGCGAGAGAGAAGAAGGAGAAGGCTAATGTCGTTGTGCTTGTATGGTGGGGGGGCTTTTTAGCGTATGCGAGGGCTTTCGGTGTCTGTTTGAATCTGTAACCAAACCAAACTAAACGAAACCCCGCCTGTCTGCCCCGGCCTGCCTGCCTTTCTCTTTCTTGCTTCTAATGTTGCGCCTCAGCCACGCAGTAGACTGCTTTTTCCATTTTCTCCTGCACACAAATGTGCTTTTTGACCACCATTAAGATTGGTTTTTAGTTATAATACTTCTTGTGATCGTTTCTTCCCTTTTGAAATTTGAAACTTTCTTTTGGCTTCTCTGTGTTTTTTCTGACAGTAAATTCTTCCTTCTCCAATCACATTTTTAACACTACTATTTTTTGTCTCAAGTTTAAGATTTTTTTAGGTGTAATTATAACGGATAAATATGATATTGGAGCAAGCTTTTGTGTTGTTATTATCTTTAAATCTCTTCATAGAAAGTTCCATATTAATGAATATCTCATTTTTGGAAAAAAAAAAAAAACAATGCTTTAAGTTGACAATTAGGATCTCACTATTTTAAATAACAAGGGTGAACAAGAGTACTTGTACTTTCCTTTTACATTGATGTCCCCATTAGTGACAAAGGGATCCACTTTGGGTAATCAATGTGATTTGGGTTTTTGTCAACATTGCAAAGGGTGGATGCAATCGCTTTAACAAATAATACATTTTAAAAAAATAAAAATAAGATATTTTATTAATTTTAAAAAATAATACAAAATAGATATACAATACATAACATAATTATAAAAAAAATTATAATAAGTTCCAAATCAAATCACGTATTTGAATTTAAAGGAACAAATCCAATTGACATAGCATTTGATGTGTTAATCAGTAGATAACACATACTATTTAATGACAAAATATCACTATTCAACCCTTTAATCTTTTATGAATCCGATCCAAATTATCTAATTTTCAGATATGCTCCAAAAAATCAATATAACTTTCACAATAAAATATTATATACAAATGATGACAAATCCAAACCTCCTGCATATGAGAGATGTGAAAACACCTCATAATAATCTCAATATCAATCAAATAAGGTAGATACAGGAACTTAAAAAGAGTATTATTTAACAAAAGTAATAAAAACAAAACAAAAAATAGAATAAACTCAAAAATGTAGATTTGAATTTTATAATAATAATAATAAAAGAAGGTTGCTTTCTGGCCAAAATAGTTAGAATAGCCTTTAAAAAATGCTACAAAGGCTGAGATAAGAGAAAAAGAAAAAGAGGAGATTAAAAAAAAAAAAAAAAAAAGCAGATTGTTCACATGTTTCCTAATAACACCGCATTCTTTATTAAACCAAAGTAACCATAGGAGTGTCAAAAAGAATTAAAGTGTCGAGTTAATATCATGTCAACCTACTCAGATGATATGATTATAATTAAATGTATGAAAATATTATTATAATTAACACGAATACAACATATTTATTAAATGTATGAAAATATCTCAAATCTAATAGAACATAATAAATTTAAATGGGTTACATAAATATGATATGAGTAACCCATTTACTAATTAGGTCGTATATGAGTTATATAACTCAATACAATCCATTTAACCTATATAAATTTATAACATAAAAAATATTTATATTTGTACTCAAATCAATAGAAACATTGTCTATAACATATATTTTTCAAGATTCAAAGCAAATATCAATAAAAAAATTTAAATAAAGATTAATATAAAAATTTAAATATTCTTATAAATAAATACAAATACATAAAAATTTTAAATAAACATCATATAAATTTTCTCAATAAATATAAATACATAAAAACATATCTATATATTTTATATAACTTTGATGTTGCACATAAATTATGTAGACTATACATGAATGGTACTAGGTTGACACAACACATATAACTAAATGAGTTATAACTATCAACCCACTTAAGTTTAATCACAACCCGTTAATTTTACTTGTTTGATAAATCGTATTTGCGATTCATTTCCCATTTTAACATTCTTAATCATGACTATCTGTGAGGGCATAAAAGAAGGAAAAATAAGTATATTTTTATTTTAATAATATTAAAATTATTTTCAAATAAAAAATTTATCTTTTAATTAGAGAAAATATAAAATTGTCTTATGGATATTTAGCCTAGTTCATTTTTAACCATTTCAAGGAGGTGAAACTTATAATTCACACCTATTGCTCAATATAATTATAATAATAAAATTTAATTGCATTAATATTTTATTTTTATTAAATATTTAATTAAATAATTAAAATTAATATATAATACTAATTAAATTTTAATTACTTATTTTATAAATAAATTATTTTCAAGGAAATAAAATAATATAATTCATAAATATATTCTTCTGATTTGTTTCATATATATATATATATATATATATATATATATTCTCTTTTTGTTTTTATTTAATCTGTCAGGTGGCCACAAATATCAAAAATCAAATTGATAATCCAACTTATTTTAGTTTAGCACTTTTATACGTTTTGAAATACAGTTATCAAGACAATATTTTATTTTTTTTACTCTTATTATTATCGGTTTCCTTCTTATATTTTCGTAATCAACAGAACTTGCAAATAAAACATCACTCCGATTTATAAAACATCACTCCGATTTAAGGCACACATATAATAATTATTTCTCTTTTCTTGTAAGTAATCTTGTATTAAAGAAAATTTAACTAGCATAAGCTCTCTATTATGACTCTGGTTACAATAACTTCTTTTTTTTTTTTGTTAACTAATCTTATATTAATAAATATTAACTGTTATAACCTTTGTATTATGACTCTTGTTGCAAAATACGTTTTATGACCCTCATTTCATATTATTTTATTAATTTAATAAATTATCCTACCAAACAAGATTTGAAGGCATCCGTGCCTAGCTTACTGTGACTAAGAATTTAGACTTTATGTTCCCTTGGCCTTGTCTTATAAACTTTTTATATTGTTGCGTGCTACGTGGCCAATGAATGATTCCTATGCATGCATGCATTAGGCTTCTTTTCGTTGTCTAGAAACTCTTAAATATGGGGAACTCTAGTCATTTTTTTTATATTTATTAATTCATATAATTTTCTTGGTTTCTCATCCACCTCTCAATAGGAGTGTCCATTATTGGATTTGAATCGATAAATTATTTTTAAAAAAATTAGTTAATTCAATTTTGTTTAATATTGAAAATTTACAACTAAACAAACTACATTAACAAAATTAATTATTTTTTAAAAAAATTTAAATAAATTATATAATATAAATTTATACTTATAAAATACAATATGCTCTATGTATGCATATAAATTAATGTCTAATAAGTTTCATAAGTATAAATAATTAAAAAATATAATTTATATTAAAAAAAAATTTAAATTATTTTTTAAAAAAAATTCTATTCAAATCAAACTATATCAATTAAAATAATTAAATTTGGTTTGATAAATTTCAATTTAATTTAATTTCTATAGATTTAAAATTTGATTAATTCAGTTTTGATGAAAACAAGCCAACCAATGAACACCTCTACTTATTAGCTTGTCGTTATGGTTTTTAAACCATGATCCACTTATAGAATTCATAACATGGATTTTGTTATAAAATATGAAAATATTATATTTCGTTTTTCTCTATATTGTAAAATTCTCTTTGTTTTATTTACAATATTGATGTTATATTTTATTCACTCTATTTACACATACACCCAATTTTATTTTTAGGTTTTTAAATCTAGGCCTACTCTTCAAGCAGTTTGTAAGAAAATGTGAGGTTAGAGCTAAGGTCCTCATATTTTAAAAGCATTCATTATAAAAAAAAAAAATCAAATTTAGCTACTATAAAAAAAAAATAGTAGTTAAACCTTATTTTTGTAATAGCTAAAACCTCAGCAACTAATATGATGTAGTCTCTATTTTTCTAGTAGCTAAACTAAATTTAGCCACTAAATAGTAGCTATTTAGCTACCACACAAAGTTAGTAGCTAAAGTAGTAGTCAATTAATGACAAAGGCAACTATGTGAACGGTAAATAACGACTATTTAGCTAAAATATAATTGTTATTTAATTAATGACAAAGGCGACTAAGTGAACTAAATGGTGTAATAGCTAAGATCTGATTTTATCTATTAACATATTGGTAGTAGTTAAATAACAACTGCTTAGCTATTACACATTGTAGTTGGTAAACTCTCTTTTTTTGCTATTACCATGCCTGTAGTTTCTAAATAGAGACTATTTAGCTACTAACATACATATAATCGCTAAATAGAGATTATTTAGTTACTAATTTTGTTAGTAGCTAATATTTTTTTGAAATATTAAATTAATTTAAATTTATTAATTAATATTATTTATTATTTAGCTACTATTTTGATAGTAGCTAAGAATGATTTTTATTGATTAATAAATTTAATTTAATTAATTATTAACTTATTAATATTTCAATATAAATATTGAAAATAATTAAAATGAAATGCAATTATAATATCCTATTATTAGAATAAAAAAAGTACATTAAAATTCTATGTTTTAAAAAAGAAAAAATACAGTTGAAGTTTTCATTTAATGTTTAGACTGAAAAAATACATGTCAAAATACTATATGTTAACCATTCCTAGACAACTGTCAAAATAATAGCAAATCCTACATTACCCTAAACATTACAGGTAAGTCAAAACACAAAAACACAATTGAAGAAATCACTTGAGATTAGTCCTTAGTTGTTTTATTGATAGGAGACTTGTAGATGTGAGGTATCACTCCCCCACTAACCATGATTCCCTTGATGAGTGTGTCAAACTCTTCATCACCTCTTAATAGTTAGTTGTAGATGACATAGTGTGATTCTCCTCACCTTCAAATTCTTAGCTAGCTCAAGAACCTTTGCAATTAGATATTCAAAGGATTAAAGCCAAGTATACATCAATAATGGCCCCAACTCACCTATTGGCAGCAGTCTTTTGCTTCAAATGTTGATGAATCCAACCAATAGGAAACTAAGCTCACTCATACAAATGGAAAACGTCAACAGTAACACTAAAGACATGCATCTCTAGAACAAGTGTTATCATGTACACTAAATTCAAGTCTACAACCAACATTAAAAAAAAGAAAATAAATTAAAAAAATAAAATCTTTAATAAAATAAAAAATTATTTAATTTTAAGTTATATTTGAAATAAATTTTCAATATATTGAGATTTATTATGTCATTTTTTTTTGTTTTGATTTAGAATTAAAAGAATGAGCAATTATAAATATTTTTTGAACAAAATATATTAATTTTACAAAATAGATTTATATCAAATTACGTAATTTATATTTTTAATATAAATTTTATGATATTATTAGAATATAATAAATAAATATTCTTCTTTATTATCATATTAATTGAATTTTTTAAATGAAAATATTAAATAAATATTTTTTTATTTATTAGTTCACTCATAATTGAACAATACATCGCAATTGGATAAATATGTTTATGCTAACATTGAGATTATTGCTTATATTAGTTGACCAAGTTTCGGTTTTGATACAACATTATTATAATTCATTAATATGACAATATATAGTTTTGCTAAAAAAATGTAAGTCAAACCTTACTTTGGAGAAAGAAACGTGCTTTTTAAACTATATAAAGACAAAAGAGTTGATTTTGAAGGAAGAGATGCAAGATAAAAGAGAAACCATATAATTCAAAGGCATGTAAATAACCATCAAAATCTACTTGGACGTGTTGAGTTTGGTTGTATGACTTTAATTATGTTTTCTTCGTGGAAGGATACCATCCTTCTCTGCACATCATTTTTATCTTTGAAAACTATATAATCCCCTTCTAAAAGAACAAACTGAATGAAAATTCAATTTGCAGTATGTATTTATCCAAACCAACATTGCAAGAAGTGATGAGAAAAATAACATGGCAAAACTAGTGAAAATGGAAATAGCAAAATGCAAGCATACCTAACTTCATCGATGAAAGCACCTTTTTTCTTAACCCAAGTATTTTGTGTTGGAACATGGAAATCAGGCCTCAAAAATGTTAATAGACAAATAAAATTAAAGCTCTTATCTTTCCCTATATTAGATCAATTCCAACAAAAAAAAACCTTTTATTCAATTTATTAAATATGTATATATATCAAGCACAAGCATATCTACTATAACAAATTGCATAGTTATAACAAGCACAACTAGCTTCATTGTTGCAAGAGTAAATATTTGCTAGAACTAATTCTCACCACCATTCATAAAACCAAAATATATTTGAAATTGTTGGTTAATTTACCATGAGTTTTTAAACACTAAAATTACATTCAAATAGTCATAAGAGTGGAAGAAGAAAAATATAGGGGAGAAAAAGAAAAAGGCTTAATAGTCGCTCATCCGATGCTTCTAGATCCTTTAAGACCCATCCCATTCCCTTCCACAACACATTTGAATGGCTGAAATTCCTTATAAATTACATTTTTTTAAAAAAAAAAAATCCTCAATCAAGTCTTAACAATCATTTTCTTTTGATAAGGATAAAAAATAGAAATAATTAAAGACATCCTTAAATTAGATAAATCATAAACTAGGTTACACTACAAGGGATTATTATAAACTAGCTTGGTATTGGCCCATTAAGATTTTAGAGAAATCTTTGTTATTAAAGCATTATTTGACATCATTTCTTAGATAATTCGATTGGTACCACTTATATTTTAATAATTTCAACAATAAAGTCATCGAAAACCATTAATGAAGCAGGTTTTGACATTAACAGGTTTGAATTTTAAGTTACACTAAAAAAAATTATATGTAATTCTATTTTATTGAGATCATAATTCTGCATTACATTAACAAGTTCACATAAATACCAAAAAATGAACCACACTAGTTGCAAAGAAACCTAACTTCACCTATGTCAAACCTAAATGACCAACCCAAGAGTAATATTAAACAAAGAATATCAACGATAAACCCAAAACAAATCCAATCAACACTTGATAAAAGAAAAACAAATAATACCCACATCAAAATTCACAAAACCCATATCAAATATGTGATAGAAAATCTACAACACAAAAGAAAACAAACAAAAATTCATATTCACAAACTACTTCCTTTTGAATAATCTCGAGGAGTGACGAAAATCAGTATAATGTATGATTCCTGAAGTGGATCAAAAACTATTTTGATTAAACCCTATATTCAAAATAGAATTATAATTTTGATTAAAACACTATATTCAAAATAGAATTACACAGAAAAAGAAATATTCAAAATGATTAATAGAATTGTTATTTACCTACTTTAGTCATGCCAATGCCACTATTAATGATAGAAAGGGTCTTATTAACCTTATCAAGCATAATCCTTATAAAGAGCTCCAGTTGAGGATCAAGCTTACTTTTATCAATCAAGCTCTAAAATCTGGTATGTTCCAATGCCTATACCGACCAAATTCAAATTGTTCAAGAATCAAGGTAATCAATAAGTAAACATAGCAATAAAAAAGAAGGAAAATTCCTAACTAAAAACTTCTAATAATTTTATGGTTGAAATCTCCCTTTTAGGGACATGATAGAGGACAGTATGTGAGATTAACATTTCTTTGGTTTTCTCCACATCAAACAAACGTGTGAAAACAAACCTACAGTATTAATATTGAGAACTTCTAAGAATCAAAACTTTTATCAATTTAAACAAAACTAAGAAGTAAAAAAGAATGAAAAAACATGAAAACCCTTCCCATTTCTCGGTTCCAGCCATCTACTCCTCCTCCAATTTAATAAAAATAAGAAGCTAAGAAAGTGAAAGGAAGAAAAAAGTGAAAACTTGCATTAGAGGCATTGTTGAAGAGTTCACAAAGGAATATCTCTTTATTATTATAAAAAGTATTGAAGATGAGACTAAGAAGTTGGTTTATCTCAGCTTGAAATGTAAACTAAAACAACACTTCCTTAAGCAAAAAATTGAAACAAAAAAAAAAATTCAATTTTCGAAGCCTGAATCATCCAATTTTGCCCTTGAATAAAAAGAGAGAGAGAAAGAGGGAACACCTTTTAGATCTGATGAAAAGGAAGGAAATGATGGATAATAGAGCTAAGGATGAAGGCTAATTCTGTCAAAAAGACATTTAGAAGTGAGATGGTGGTCAAATAGATCGATATGGTATGAAAAGGAAGGAAAGGATGGATAATAGAGCTTAGGATGAAGTCCAATTCTGTCAAAAAGACATTTAGATATGAGATGGTGGTCAAATAGATCCATATGGTGCTTAACTTGCTCAATAGTCCTCTTCTTCCTCTCAAAGATCAACATAAATAGCTTTATTATTGTTGACATATCCCTATCTTTGTTTTGTCATTTTCTACGTTATCACCCTCATTACATGAAGAATAGATAATACAAAACGTATGTTTATATTAGAGTTAGAGAGACAAACAACAACGTTGAAATTGTGCTTTAATCGCCATATAAGAAGAGTTAGAAGAGGGAAAATAAAGAGAGCGAGAGAAAGAGAGAGCACAAAAGAGAGAAAAACGAAGAAAAAAAATAATTATTTAAATTGGAGAAGAGTGTAAAGATAAAAAGATTAAGGTTTTAATGAATGGTGACTACCATAGTGAAGTGAAGCAACCATAAAAATAGAGAAGGGGAAAAGTTGATTTGGCATTTCTTTTTTTTAATTACTTAATTACTACTTAGCTAGTAACATTATAGTCTATAAACTTAGCTATTAACAAAAATATCGTCACTAAATAGTAACTACAAGCTATTTAGTAGCTAATTATCAATTATTGAAAATGTTAGCAATCGTTTAGCTACTATAAGATGTAGTAGCTAAGCTTAGCAATTAACCAAATATTAGCAGCTAATCTACTATAAAATTTTAGATGTACTTAGATACTACACCAGATAATAGCTAAGGTTAGCGACTAACCAAAAGTTTTAGTTATTTAGCGACTGCAAAGTATTTAGTAGCTAATATGTAGCATTTAAAATTTTAGCCACTGCTTAGCTACTATAACTTAGTAGCTAAGCTTGGTGACTAACAAAAGTTAGTAGCTAAATTCAAAAGCAAAAAAGTAATTATTGCTCGCTATTTTGTAATCTTGCTTTAGCTACTACAAAACATATAGTCATTATTTAGCGACTAATTATCTACTACATGTAATAGCTAGCAGTTGGTACCATAAATTTTACAACTATGTAATTGCTAAAAAAAATCCTTTTAATGTAGTCATTATTTAGTCGCTAAATAGCTACTAACACTGGTAATAACTAATTTTTAGTAGCTATTTTTGTATTTTCTTGTAATGATTTAT
Source organism: Omphalea diandra (assembly GCA_949677035.1). Lineage (NCBI taxonomy): Eukaryota > Viridiplantae > Streptophyta > Magnoliopsida > Malpighiales > Euphorbiaceae > Omphalea > Omphalea diandra. The sequence continues at coordinate 41,330 of CATIWR010413590.1, forward strand.
GCCAGCTCGACCATGAGATTTTTAGATAGAATTTGTGTATGTTTATATCTTTCTAGATAATCTTTGTATCACAATAAGACTCTTGTATAGTAAAGTATATAAGTAAGTGTAATATATAATTTAGAGGTTTCAAACCCTACATAGAAATACATATTACTTTTCTCGAGATTTTTCTTCTCCTTACTTCTTTAGTTATTTGTGTTCTTCTTGGTTAACAATGAATTCTATCTTAAATACTATTGAGTTGACGGTTTTACCTATATACTCACCATTTTGTTAACGGTTTTTATACCTATATATCAAACCCAATTGACTCTGGTTAGTTGTTATTTTTTTATTAGTTATCGAGATTTGATACTAATAATACCTTGCTATTAGACTTAATTCTATTAAATTTACTAATGAGATTTTAGGAGACAACATCTTTTTCACATACTTGTGGGACACTTGTATGCTAGTAGAGACTAAATATCAATTAGTATAGGATGAATTAGACCAGTTGGGAGAGTGAATCACTCAAATAGAAACTACTGTGAACATGGCCAACAAGTATAATGAAAACCCACATGCAAATGACCCAACTCAAGGAGATGATTTGGCTTACCAAAGGCAAGCTCTCATGCCCAAAAAACCTGTCCTCACAACCGCTAACTACTCTCAGATTACTTACTAGATCGAGGCTAAAAACCATACCATTTTTAACAACATGATTAATCAAATGACCACAATAATTTAACCATTGGTAGAGGACAATAAAGCCGCTTAAAAGGACATTTGAGTGGGGTCAGATCAAATGAACAATTGCATTGGTCAATTAACCACCCTCATCGAAGGAAGGCAGGCCCTAATGACAGACAAGAGAATCTGAACTGAAGCATCTAACTCAAGAAGGCCTTTTACTCATAAAGAAATGGGGTAATGCAAATTCTCACTTTCCCAAGCCACGTTAAACTGGAGATTCTCCCAAATCCTCAAGGGTCTGACAGTTCTGCATTTGGTGAGGAAAGCATACCTAAACCTTAAAGTACTTTTCAGTTGAATTTTGAACCATCACTTTACCATCAACATAGCCAGACAGCCTAGGGACCAAGTATGGTTTTCACATATGATGTTATTAAAAATATAATTCCTCTAATAGGTGCTATGGGCGAGCAAGCAACTCAGCCTCAATATACGTATGAGTATCACCTAAGCTTTTTAGATCGTTGCGAGCTGTAGACACTCTTGAAAAGATAAATGTTGACATAAAGCCCTTACCAAGGTCGGCTTATTCAAAGTCATACCCTAAGTGAGTAAATAAACTATACCCCTTCCCTAGAGGTTATAAAATTTCAAATTTCACTTTATTTTTAAAGGGAAGATAATGATTTGACAATTGAACACATCGCCAAATTTTTTGTGACGTATTGGGAGGCAGCAATTGAAGACTTTTGAAAACTATGGTTGTTCAAAAATTCTCTCACCAAGACATCATTCACCCAATGCACTAATCTTTCAAAGGGTTTATTGTAAACTGAAAGGTCAAGGAGGAGAAATTCCATATTGAATTTTATAAGGCTCCTTCTTTGATCACTTTGATTGACCTTGCCCAAACAAGACAGTTGACAGGAGAGTCGATCAAGAAATATATCCTTAAGTTCTTGAAGGTTTGAACTTTGTGCCATACCAAACTCACTAAGATAAATTGTGTCGTTCTTGCTTTGAAGGGGTTGCATTTTGAGATTAGAAAACACTTCGAAGAATACAAGTTTAGAGATCTCTATGAGTTGAGTGCCAAGACGGTTGGTTTTGAAAAGTTATTACAGAAAGCCAAACAAAAGAAAGTGTCTTCTAAAGGGACTTATTATAAGGATACCTATGTTGCGGCCTTATACTATAATAGTTTAGACATAGACGAAAAAGAAGTAAACATAGAAAAGATGGTACCTAGAAAAGGTTATGAATCCCCAACGTTAGCCAAGCTTAAGCCTCAAAAGAAAGATAAGGCTAAACAAAAGATTGGGCAAATAACAAAAGAATACTCATTCGACTTGACCAAGATGAACGAAATATTTAATTACTTAGTTAAGGATGGGTAACTTAAGTGTTTTGATAGTCATATCATTCCCCATTGAAAGATAAAAAAGGGAAAGACTATTGCAAATACCACAACGTCTGGAGGGATTCGACCAAGAACTGTATCAATTTAAGAAATGTGGTGTAAAAGGCCATTAAAGAAGGAAGTATTGTTTTCCTTGTGAAGGCTAAGGCATTAGTTGAGGTTGAGCCAATCCCAAAGGTTATAATTTCTATGGTTCAACTAGTGTTATCAACAACCAAAGGAAAGAAACCTTTGACTAAGACAAAAGCCGTGAATCCTTCGATTGATAATAAGAAAGAAGTGGTTGAAGCAAAGTCGAACATCAATTCGGCTACTAAAAGAAAGCCAACCATTCTTATTGTTGTTGATAAAAAGCAGGTAGAGGTGAAACTTATTGCCTCAGCTAATAAGAAAATGTAAGAAGTGGAGAAGCTAATATGCCCAACATGCCACACTGAGTTCAAGCCTATAGCCAAAGTAGAGTCTTCTAAGAGAGAAGGGCCATAGAGGCTAAGGCCAAGGTATGAATCTCGTAGATATTTGAACATTTTATATTCTTTTATGGTGAGGAATAATGGATTAGGTGAGCTTCCAAAAGTCTGACATACTAGGGGTAGATAGGCAAGCGTTGCCCAAATGATGCTACAACGGTGAAGAGACCAACTAAGGATGATCGATTTGAGCAACTTAAGGTTGATCGGCCAGCTAAGACTTTTAAATTGAGCCCGACTATAACTAACCATTGGGAGAATCATAGACCCAAGAAAGGGATTTTTTACTATCTTACCTTTAGGTAACTTACACGAGCCTAAACGATAAAAACTTAAAAGAGAAGGTTTCAAAGATAAAGACAATAGTTTTGAGCTGAGTTAGAGGAAATTAGGGCTTGAAGAAATACTAAAAAAGAGGCTAAAACTTGGCACAATAAGGGGATTGAAGAGCTCAGGGTAAAATAGGAAAAAAAAGGCTTAAGCTTTGTAAAAAGATTTAAAAGCCAGATAAAAAGATCAAGCCTTATAACATAAAGATCTATCACAATAAGTGTGGGTGCCTAAGAAACCCGTAGAAGAACAATCTAAGGAGATTCATCTGATGTTGCATAGGATAAAGCCAAAATGAATATGGTTTGGTTATTTCCTATAAACTTTTTAGGCAAACTTAGGTAGAGGACCACACTTAAAGGTGATGTTATTTACCTAAGCTCAGATGATGAAAGCGAGGAGAAAACAACCATGGTAGTGTTGCAATAACCCCTAATATCTCAAACTAACCATATTCAATCATTGTATATTAAGGTTGAATTGAATTTAGTATCCATCAATAGAGTTTTCATTGGTAATGGGTTTTGGGGCATCAATCATCCCAACAAGGGTCTTCAAAAAAAATTAGCCTCACTAAAGACCAAGTGAAAAAGGTCGATATGTCAATGAGAGACTTCATAAAGGGAGAAACCTTAGTTAATGGCTATACTGAGTTAGATTTGAAGATTAAGAGATATACCACAAAGGAATGTTTCTTCGTGGTTGATGTGAATGACAGTTATAATTTCTTATTGTGTTGTTGCATCTTCCTTACACCAGATGATGTGGGTTTGAAGACATGATGAAAAAGTTAAGGTGATTCATGAAGATCCCAACCCATTCACTGACGTAGTTCACTTGGCCAATTTTATCATGTATCAGGGCAAAGTGAATTTCAAAAACATTGTCAAGAGGGCAAGTGGAGATAGAATTATGACTAAGTTAAATCAGCTTATAGTCCTCATGTCTAAACTTGAGTGGTCAACCTTAGTAAGCATTGAAGGTCACTCCCTAATTACTAAATCTGATGGTTAAGTAGGCCAAAATGAAAGAGTGCCTTAAGAGAATCAAGAGACTAATCCTGGAGCATAACTCGAGTGCATGAGCGAGATGATCACACAACTCAGTTGCGGGTGTTAGACCTTAAGATCGCACCCAAAAAGTTGAATGATCAGCATGCTGAGACTCAAGATCCTTTGAGAGCTATAAACTTAAGCACTAAAGAGTTACCTTGGCCAATATTCATCAATGTCAAGCCGAATGTTGAGTTCGAGGCTAAATTAGTGGCACTGCTTAGAGAGTACAGGGATTACTTTATTTGGGACTACTCTGAGATGCCAGGGTTGTATAGGACACTTGTGGAACACTGTCTACCTATAAAGGAAGGGTTTCACCCATTCAAACAACTTATGAAGAGAATGTCCAAAAAAGTGAAGGAGTTGGTTAGAGAGGAAATAAAATGACACTTGACCATTAGGTTTATACGAATGGCCACATATGTTGAATGACTCTCTAATATTATACCTATTATGAAGAAAAATGAGAAGTTAAAGATTTATGTGGATTTTAGGAACTTAAACTTGACTACACCCAAAGATGAATATCGAATGCCCATTATGGATATGATGGTAAATGCAATAACTTTTAATATGATTCTTAGATTTATGGATGGGCACTGGGATATAATCAGATAATGATTGTTGAGGAATATATGAGCAAAATGGCTTTTACATGCCCAAGGTTGATTGGTGCTTGTGAATGGGTTGTTATGTCATTTGGCCTAAAAAATGTTTAGGCCGCGTACCAAAGGGCAATGAATGGGATCTTTCATGACATAATTAGAAAGTCGATGAAAGTGTACATTGATGACGTAGTGGTAAAGTCCCAGAGTGAATAAGAGCTTTTAGCCGAACTCAGAAAATCATTTGAGCGAATGAGGGAGTATAAGCTCAAAATGAACCCCTTAAAGTATGCATTTGGAGTCTCAACTAGAAATTTTCTTGGGTTTTTAGTGCACCAAAAGGAAATTGAGGTTGATAAGAACAAAGCCAAAACAATCATAGATCCAAAGCCTCCAAACAAGAACATGGATTTACAAAAGTTAATCGGCCAAATAAACTTTTTGAGAAGATTCATATCTAACTTTACTAGTCGATTAAGTATTTGGGGTCCTTTGCTTAAATGCAAGGAAAAGAACGAGTTTGTTTAAGATAATAAGCACCAAAAGGTTTTTTATGAGATCAAACGATATCTCACCAAACTCCAAGTCATGACTCCTTTAAGGTCAAATGTTCCTTTAGTATTATATATTTCGATCAATGAATAATCCATTGAGTGTATGCTCGCCTAAAAGTAAGATGGTGTAGAGAGAGTGGTGTATTACCTAAGCAGAGTTCTTAATTCGACGGAGAAAAGGTATTTAACCATTGAGAAATTGTGTTTGACACTATACTACACTTCACAAAATTAAGATATTACATGCTTCCAATAGTAGTCTTAGTTTTATGCAAAATTAATGTTCTCAAGTATATTCTCTCTCAATCGTTTTTAAGGAATAAGATAGGTAAATGGGTAGTCGCTCTATCTGAGTTCGCTCTATAATCTATTCCTCAAAAGGTGATAAAAGGCAAAGCATTAGATGATTTCTTAGTTGACCACCCTTATTTTAACATCTTAAAGGAGCCAATGGTTAAGATTTGATATGTTGAACGCTTGCCTTGGAGGGTATGGTTTGATGGATCAAGAATGACAAGCTCAGCTAGTGTAGGAGTTGTTTTATAATCACTAGAAGGCCTTGTGACTAGACTATCCTTGATGTTGGATTTCCCATACACCAATAATCAAGCAAAGTACAAGGCTTTAATCATCGTCTTAGAAGTCTTGGCTGAGCTGGGGGCAAGGTCTGTGGAGGTGAGGGATAATTCTTTATTAGTAGTTAATCAAGTCAGCAGAGCATATAAATATGAATCACCCAATGTCAACTCTTATAGCAACAAGGCTAGGCATCTAGTCCAAGGATTCCAGTCATGCCACCTTGAGTTTGTTGAGCGCGAGAGTAATGCAACGACGAACTATTTAGCTCAATCTGCTAGTGGCTTCCAATAACGATTTTTTATAACCCCAATTCTATATTGCCTATAATCTATCTTGTATAAAAAAATAATTTGAGAATTTGGCCAATGTATTTATAACAGAAGTCCGTGATGTGGATTTTTTAATAAACTGGAGAGAAGAGATCATTAACTACTTAAAAAAATCTAAATGTGATGGCCGAACCACATGTATGAAAACGAATAACAAAGTTTTATTATATTAATGATGAACTTTATCGTTGAAGTATAGATAGGGAGACATTACTTTGCATAGGCCCAAAAACAAGCAATGTTGGTCATGACTGAGATTCATAAAGGGATAACTGGATCTTATCAATTAAGAAGAATGACGAAGAGGATGTTATTAAAATATAAGTACTACTGGCAAACTATAGAGAAGGATTATTTTGATTATACCAAAGGATGCCAAGCTTGCCAAAGACATAGACCGATTCAACACCTCCTTGCCGAAGAGCTACATTCGATAGTCGAACCTTAGTCCTTCAGAGGTTGGGCAATGGATTTGATTGGAAAAATCTTTCCACCACCTTTAAATCACCATGTCTTTATCATTGTGGAATATATTATTTTATAAAGTGGGTGAAGGCAACACCACTTAAGGTAGCAAATTAGGCATCAGTCATCAAGTTCTTCAAAAAGATCATCATTCATAGGCATGGGTGCTAGAGTCCATTACCATAGATCAAAGAACCATTTTCTTAAGGGAGGACATTCAGGAGTTCTACCAGGAATATGGAATCAATCTTCTTCACTCAACACCTTATCTTGCTCAAGCTAATGGGCACGTGAAAATAATGAATAAGGTGATAAAGTTAAACATCCAGAAGATGGTAGAGAGCAATCCTAAGGTCTGACATGAGTTATTTTTTAAGACTTTTTAGGCGATTAGGACAAACATTAAAAGTAGCATAAGGACGATGCCTTTTCAGCTAGTATAGTGGCATGAGACAATTATCCCGACCAAGTTGACAACTTGTTCAATTTGAAGGACTCACCAAGATGTACTAACTTTAAATGAATGCAGTTCAACCATGTTAAAGGAAATTGAGGCATTAGATGAGTCAAAACTGAAGGCCCTTAATCAACCCCAAGCTTAGAAGAAGAAAGATGAATGAGCATACAACAAACTCATGAAGCCTAAGAGTTTTAATGTAGGCAATTTGTTTTGAAAGTCAGTTCTTCCAAATGGGCAAAAGGATTATGCTTTTGGAAAATGGTCCTCAAATAGGGATGGTCCCTTCATTATTGTTGATATCATTGGAAATGGTGCATACCATTTCATGATGAAGACAGAGTCATTTACAAACATTCAATTAATGCTAGATTTCTCAAGAAATATCGGTCATCTGTTTGGGAAGGCATAGATCACTCAGTATTTGAATTAATGAGAAACACTTAATTGTTTAACCTCATTGGTTAATCAAATCTTAGTTTATTGTACTTGATAACATTTTGGCTTTGAAAATTTATGTTGGTTGAATTCTAATATAGTTTGATTATTAACTTTCGACCAAAATATCTTACGCAGTATTTTATCATAGTCGATTTACTAGTTTATTTTAGACTCATAGAGTAATAAATAATATTTTTTTGGCTGATCAAGAATATTACTCAGCTTATTCTAGTTTAATGCCTTTATTAATATTGTGCTTTAATGTATGAATCCTGGTGCTTAGTTAATATTTGAATTAAATGAATGATCAAGGCAAAGGGTAACATATGAAAAGGCATTCATTCTAAATAAATCATAGAAATTCAATTAGAATGGATATTGTTCTTAAAGTACAAGCTAAGATTAATAAAATATTAGAAAAAAATACAATCAAATGCTTCAAGGAAGTTTGTTCTTAAATTTAGAAATTTGAGCATTGATTGAAGACATTAAACGTTGGGCGAACTTTTCTTTCTTTTCCTATGCTTCAATGGTTCACCTCAGCTTTTTTTTCCTTCTTAGTATGCTCAACAACGATGTTGCTTAATGTTTTTAATCTATTTTCAAGATCATGATAGGTCGCTTTGACCTTGTTAAGCTTGTCTAAGATTTCTTTTTCTTTTTTCTCAACGAGACTACCTTGCCATCCTGAATAGTTTTTATAGTTCCTTTCTTTTGGATGATTTAAGCCTCAAGAACTGAAACTTCCTGTCTTAATTTGGCCACTTGAGTGAGCAAGGCATCAGCTTGGGTGATTCTTTATGCTAGGTTTGGTAGTCTTTCCTTAAAGTGTTTAAGTGCTGATTTTTGGTCGATGCTTCTCATAATCTCAGTAGCATGGTCTGACACAAAGCTCAAATCCTTTTTTAATGCTGCTAATTGAACTAGGTTGAGAAGAAAAGAAGCAGAAATCTCAAAAAGAATTTTTGAGATTGAAATTCATCATCAAAAGTGTCTTTATTGTCTCTCAGACTTTTGGTTTCAACTTCTAATTCAACATCATCATCATCCTCTTCTTTGTCCAAGACAACGAGGTAGTAAATAAACTTTTGAGATAATAAAATGAGAGTTAGAACCATGACGGTGACCTTAAATTTAGATAAAAGGGAAGAAGTTTACGTCAGGGGAATGAGCAGATTCAGAGACCCTAGCCACCTTCTTAGGCGATAAATCTAAAGGTCATTTATCACTTACTTTCTCAAAGATAGGAAATGGAGAGGCAGATGGTGAAGGTGTTAAGGAAGGTACGTGAGAAGTGATTGTATGAGTTGAAGACTCCTTAAGATTGTCCATAAGTGAAAGATTGGGCAATGATACCACTTTAGGGCTTTTTATCTTTATTATTAAATGGGAATGGTTGCCTACCTTCTTCGATTTGGTAGAGGCCTTTGGCTCTTTAGTCTTCTTGGTTTTCTTTCTTGCTAGCACAGCCTCTTGCCTACCTTCTTCGACGTCCTGCCTACTTTTTGAGTTGCGTCTGGAATTTCTTTGGGAATGGCCTCTGTAAGAATGCCAAATAGTTACACAAGGAAAAAGACAAGGAACTATATCAAGTATAATTACCTCTCCAAATGAGATTTGCATCTAAAAGTACAATTTTGCCAAGGACAAGTTGAGTTGCACTAGGTTTGTCTAAATATAAACCTATCCACCTTGGATGATCATGTTTTCTCTTCTCAGTGGGGATAATCCTTGCAATGCCAAAAGGTGCATCTAGAACAGGTGGGCGACAGCCAATCTAAGGTCATTGGAAGAATTGAGGCCATATTGTTAAGAGTATTTTCTTTCTAAAATTAATATCATTCTTAATAGTGAACTCGTCATCTATGAACTAACTTGTCCTTGATAAGCTCTACTCACTTCAACAGTTTCTCTCACTCAAAGTAATTATACTTGAAACCATAAAATCGCTAATGCGAGAATCTCAGTGATGTGCTAACTTTTTGACTTAGGAGCATCCTACACAGTAGAAGAAAAAGCATTAATGGATAGAGGTTTTGGAAAACTTTGCAAAGAAAGATTATCTTGAGCAGACTTGCACATCCAAAACTTCAAGATCTTGGCCCACCAAGCTTCGAAATAACTTAAAATATCATTCAAGATATCCTAATAACTCAAGAAGAGAGATCCTTTTCGGTCTTCATTAATGATCGAGATCATGTGTAGGATGCTTAAGTTTCTAATTTTAAGTTATTCATGCAACTTTTGTTCATTAAAGGAATAAAGCAAAGGCATGGGGATTAATTAGACCAGCCCAAATTATCGATTGAAGTAGTGAACGTTGTAGGCCTCTACCCCACATCTATTGTTCCTATTTAGTTAAAGAGAACAAGGAAAGTGTAAATTTCTAGCAATAAGACAGCTCGCTTAATTGTGACACCAATCATATGTATCATTTCTAAAGTGAGGGTTTAAAGTGCTAGACTTCTCATAATCAAATCTAGTCATTATGAGCCCAAAAATAGATGGACAAAGTTTATGACAGGCATACTTGCGCTTGTCATGATGAAAGAATTCAAAGAAGAAGGGAAAACTGTCGCCCAAGGGTCTAAATCTTTTCACCTATTGCCTATAGTTAGTGATTGTGAATGGACTAGGTCGAGGTGGTCTGTAGGTAAGTTCTGAAAAGTATGCAAGCATCCAAAATTGAACCATCCAAAGAGCATCTCTTATACTTCCAAACAAGTGTCGTTCTTTATTGGGAAAAAAACCATCGAGATCTAAGTATATATGAGCAAGGATTGAAAGACTTAGATCCAATTGTTCGCCATGAGTAAAGGCAGCAACCACATGTAGGTATTCTTTTGTAACCCTTTTAAAGGGCGAACAAAAAATGAATTTGCAAAGCCAGTAAAGAAAAAAAACATAGTATGCTCACTTAATGAAAGTGGGTTATCCTTTTTTTGGTTGTTCTTAATGAAGGATGCACATCCAAGGTCATTAAGATCGATTTTTATTCCTTCCTAGTTAACTTTTAAAGCAACAGAGACTTTAGCTTATAAAGGGAGTGTTGAATAATACAATGAAGTCATATAAACTAATAGACATGGTGAAAATCGAAAAAAAAGAAATAATTGGCGGACTTAAACCAAAATAATAGGGCAACATTGACTAGGGATTTGTGGATGGTTATCTAGTTGAGCGAGAATTACAAAAGATTATAAATCCCTATTTGTTTCTAAGTTTCAAAGAATTCGATAGCCATACTATTGAACCAAGGGATGTATTCTCTTTGGATGATAGGCCATGTATTTATAGTGAGGATTTAATCCATAGGCTATTATCTATTGCCGAACAAAACCTAAGTGGATCTTTACTATTAAAAAATATATTCTTGTTATAAAAATTGACAAGTTCGTTGATCGAAGGTCCTAAGCCATAAGTATGAGGTGAATCGACTAGTGTTAGTACATGGAAGTCAATTTGGTAGCGAACAATGTTATCCTTGAAGGCCTCGTATGTTTGTTTTGGGGTTGTCTCTTGGGAAGATCCCTTGGCTTTTGTCATTTGGAATGACTTAGGAAGGTTGGAGAGCTAAAATTGAGAAAGAGTTTAGAGAGAAGCTTTGAAGCAAAAGGAACAATGAAAGTGAAAAAATGAGTTACTTATTGGGGTTTATATAAGGGGTGAGAAGGTGAAACGAATTATGACCTTTGAACTTCAAATTAATTATGGTGCCAAAACAGTTATGATAATTAAGGATGCGCCATTTTATTCTCCTTAGAAGCTCTTGGAAGGTGACTCTTCAAATTCCAATATATAACGTCATTTTTGTCGTAGAAGGTTCTGAAAAATATTTCACATCTATGCTTTAGACAATTTGATGAAGTTATCTTTGTATTTAGCTAGAGTCTTGTGCAAGCACTCTTTAGGTCTACTAACTAGAAGTTCCATGGTTGAGTATTGCTTAAAGAGATATGGTATATGTTGGGCGAAGTAATATTTGGGTTAGACGTTAAGCAATCCATGGCCAAATCACACAAAAAGAGTGATTGTAGGCATATCGGTTGGGTGAAGGCTGTAAAAGCAATTTAGGAAGTGAGATGACGATCGAATGTTGCCCAATATGCTATATGAGCAAGGTAAACAATTTAGACTGAGTCCATGGATGAGATTCTTCAAGATGAGTAGAAGCAAAGGTCATTATCGTCCATAAGTGCTTCAATTTGACACGATCTTGTTAGGCGATTTTTAATATGGCTTTTTATGAGAATACAACTCCATAATTTACTCATGAGATTATGGATTTGTATGAGACATTGTTTACACCCGGCCTTATTTTCGAGCTTTAAGACCTAGGCCCATTCTTCAAGTACTTAGTAGGAAAATGTGGGCTTAGAGTTATGATCTTCACATTTCAAGAGCATTTGTGTTATCTAGGCCCATGAGATCTGTAAATAGAATTTGTGTATATTTGTATATTTATAACTAATTTGTGTATCACAATAGGATTCTTGTGCAGTATTAGCATATAAGTAGGTGTAACATACAATTTAGAGGTTTCAAAGTATATACAGAAATACAATTTTTTCCTTCCTTCACATCTCTCTACTGCTTTTGTTTGCTCAATATCTGTTAATGGTTTTGCCTATATACTCACCCTTTGATTGATAGTTTTCATACATATATATCATATCCAATTGGCTTCGATCAATTATTAATTTTCTTATTTATTTTTGAGAGTTGATACTGACAATATCTAACTACTAGACCTAATTATTATTGAATTTTACACTTGAAGTTTCGAGAGTAAACACACATATCTTGTGATAAGTGATTAAACATGTAGATTGATATTTGAAATTTAGTCAATTATCTAATTACTTAATATTTATATTTTCTAGCAAGCAAACCTTTTTGTTATAACAGGCCAATAGACATTATATATATGTGTAGTGTTTGATTTTAATCAAATTTAGTATCCCTAATTGCAATATATGTTTGAGTCAAACCAAATATTTTTCTTAATATACAATTATATGTAAATTTTTTTTGTAATTAACTATGTTTTGTATAAATTGTTAAATATTTTTCCCTTTCTAATTACAATTAATCCTTTAATCTTATTGTTTAATCCTTAATCTTATTCAAGCAGTAATATTTTCTATTATGCTTAACACAATATTATTTCTTCAAAATAAATTACCAGATAATGTACGTATTTCATTATCTTTTGTGGAAAATTTTGACCATTTTTCAATCAATTGAATTTAACCATTATTTATTTTTGGAATGTCTTTTTATTCTAAACTACTTGTAATTAGTTATATTTCATGGTTTATGTGAATGGTAATTATAGTATATTATATATATTTTTTATCTTTTTTAAAAAATTTTTAACATGAAAATATTTATATAAACAAAGTTTTAACAATAAGCTTTTTAAATATTTTTATTAAATACTTCTTACTAAATGAATTTTATCGATTTTTTACAATTATTTATGAATCAAATTTATTAAATATTCTATGTGTTAGAGCTTATAGACTCTCAAGAACATACCTCACTAAGTTGATTGAAAAATTTCATCTATTATTGTAATTTAATCTTTGTAAGATTTTGGACACTCTGAATTATCGTTTTGATTATAATTTATTTTAGTAGCAAAATTTAATTTAATTTATTGATTTTGAATTATTGAAATTTGAACGATTAGTTTATGAAAAATATTTTTTATAAAACTATTTTTTATATTTGAAATTTCAAGATCCAAATTCTAATTTATAACCAAATGTCTTATATCAAATGAGTTTTGATTTTGAAATCAATATTAGCATTCAGTTTATTTGTATTTGATTATCTATTATTGAATTTTTCTGTGTGGACAATCATGATAATAAATTTGCATTATCTACAGTCATGCATCATAATTTATTAAATATATTGTTAAAGTTATTTATTGATATCTATAAATGAGGTGATAAGTATTTGATTGTTTATTATTTGACCACACTTATCATCTGAGTTTTTAAGAATGTGGAGTATTATACTAAATATTGATTTGAAATGTTTTGTTGATTTGAATGATTGAAATTTTATTGATTTGAATGATTAAATTAAATTAAATTTTAATTGTTTATAGTGTTAACATGTTTAAAAACTATAAAACTATTGTGAAATTATTTAAGCATTTATTTATTCTCATTTTGTTATGTGTTATAATTATTATTGATTAAAAATTATATTTATTCTGTCTACTATTGATCTTTCATATCATTAGGTATCCATAGTTGATATAAACCTCAAACTACTTTTATGGTGAATTTTTTTTCATCTAATCATTCTAATATTTTGTGTACATATGTTTCTATTTTCGCAACTTGATTTGTATAATTATAATTTGGATTATTCTTTGATTATCATCTAGAGAGATTTCACAAGTTTACATTTGGGATTCCTATTTATATTGAAGTTTTGATATTGGTCTTTCAGTTTTTTTCTATTTAAGATATTAACTCTGAATTATAGTACTCTTTTGAAAGATGTGTTTTCTGTCTAGACTTCTATATTATTTGTAAGACCATAATTAATAATATATTATTTAAATATATTTATAAATATTAATAATTTAAAACATCAATTATATATATAGATAATAAATTAAAATATTAATTATTTTGTATAATGACCTATTTTGTAATTTCCATTAGTATATTTTTGTTTGTATTTGTAGCTTTTTATTATGTAATTTTATATATCAAATTAGTGTAGATTTGAATCACTTATTTATCAAATAATTAACTTGATAAGTAATAATATGTTATCTCAAACAAATTTTAAATTTTAGACATGATAAATTGTCCTCTCATATAAATCCTAGACTGAAATTAATTATATATGATTGATACTTCATGCTTTACATAATTATAATTTAATATTCAAAATATATTTGAAAATATTAATAAAATACTCATATAAAATATGTGGCTAAAAATACTCATATGAAATATGTGGCTAAGTAATAATATATGAAAACTATTTTTTAATATTATATTTTTTAGTTGTTTATTTGTATTTTTTAATATTTTTATTTAATTTATAGTTTTTTTAATTAGGTGATTTTATGTAGAAATTTTAATTGTTTATATGTCAAATAGTTAATTGATAATATTAATTTTTTATTTTAAATAAATAAATAATTAATAAATAATAATTACTTATCTAAAGAATCTAACACGAAAATTAATTATATATGTTAATATTGATATTGATTTAAATAAGAACTAACATTCACACTTGGCGTTTCCTTAAAAATAGGAGAACAAAATATGAGTTTGGAAGAGAAAAACTGGAGGAATCGGTCAACAAATCCGACACAAAAAAGAAGAGAATTTAGAAAGAAATAAAACAAAGTTATTCAATATATCCAGCACACTGATTTTTTTATGGATCTTATTGTTTAAGGTTTTTGTTTATATATTAAAAATTGTATTTAATAGTTATATTACATAAATAAAATATTATATTATTTTTAATTAATTATTATATAAATAAAATATTATATTATTACATGAATAAAATATTATATTATCCTTAATTAACATATTATATTGTATATTCTAAAAAAATAATTATTATAAAAAATATAGAATTAAAAAAATAATTAATATTTATGAATAATTGTAAAACATCAAGTATTATGAAATATAAATTTATATATAAAACGACATCTATCTTGAAACAAAAAAATTATACATTAAACAATAATGATCTTACAAACCTAATGAATAATCGTGTAAGGACTACAAATTGGATCAAATTGATCCAAATCAAAATTATCATAAAGAAAAATATATTAATTAATGATTACAATAATTTTTATTTTTCAATTAAAATTTATTTATTACTTTTATATAAAAATTAAAATAATTATAAATATTTTGATACTAATTTGATTAAAAGGCATCGTAATCGTTTTGTATATGATATATCAATGTTTCTAGAAAAAAAGCGTCATCTGTCTGCTTAAATTGCTATTCCATAATATCCCGAAAAGGTAACGAAAGTCCTTTTTCCCGCTGACACTAGCAAATGGCCAATAGATCCATGATTCGGTCATTCCATCTAGAAGAAATATGACACTAAGGGTGAGCAAATGTGCGACTCAATCAGTTCGATTCAGTTTTTTATCAAATTTTAATAAATTAAATTTTTTATATTTATTATCGAATTGAATTGAAATTTTAAAAAAATCGAATTAACTGAATCAATTGAATCGAAATTTATATATTTATAAACCAAACTGAACTGATCTTATAAAAGTTCGGTTCGTTCAGTTTGTTTTAATTAAATTACATGTATTTTAAATTTAGTTATTACTTCGGTTAATTCGGTTTTCTATCTAAAAAATTGAACCTAAAACTGAATTTTTTTTAAAAATTATAACCAAATAAATCGATTTTATTAAAAAATCAAATCGAATCGAACCAAATCAGCTCGATTCGGTCGATTTTTCAGTTCGGTCCGGTTTTTTATCACCCCTAACTGACACTATGTTTCTGAAATTGATAAAGGGAGGAAAGAAAGTAAGGAGGAAAAATAAATTTTATTTTTTTTATATTTGGATAAAAGGGAGAGGAAAAAATAAATTTATTTTTTCTTGTTTGGAAAACTTGAAAAGCAAAATATGAAAGAAAAAAAACATTATTTTATATATTTTTAATTTTATCTTTTACTTAAGAAAACATTTAGATATATAATTGTATTGTATAATGCTAAAAATAATTATTTTATAATTTAATTGATTTTATATGAAATAAAAATTTATATAATGATAAATATAATGTTAATACTAAAAAAAAATCTAACATTAGTTTTTGATATTTTAAATGTTAAAAAATATATTTATATATTGAGTTATATTTTTAAAACATTGAACATTAGTTTTAAATTAAACATTAATTGCTAATATTTAACAAATATTATTTTTTAATATTTTAATATTTCATCAATTGGTAAATGTGAAACTAAAAAGAACTAAATAAAAAAAAGGTCAAGAGATTTTGAGAGAATTAATTTCAAGTAAAAATTTTAGATTAAATTATTTTATTAATTTTATAATTTAAATTCACTTTATGTTGATTTTAAATAAAAAAATAAAATACCTAGTGGAATACCAAACCAAAATTTTTGAAAAATTGAATTAATCAAACCAATTAAATTGAAATTTATATGTCTATAAATCGAACCGAATCTATAAAAATTTAGTTTGATTCTATTTGTTTCAATTAAAATACAGGTATTTTAAATTTGGTTCGACTCAAATTAATTTGATTTATTAATTACTTCGGTTAATCCAATTTTTTAGTTTTTTTTATCTAAAATACCAAACCCAAAACCGAAAATAGAATTTTTAAAAAATTATAATCGAACCAAAACCACCCACTTTTTTTATTACGAATCAAATCAAATCTAACTGAACTAGCTCAGTTCTGTCAGTTTTTTCAGTTCGATCGAGTTTTTGCTTACCCCTATTATTTTACTTTCTTTTAATGGGCAGAATTGTAATTTCATAAAAATCTCTCCAATTTCTCATATTTTCTCTCTATTTTGAAGAGAAAATATAGAGAAAAAAATATCAATTATTTCCCTTTCTCTATTAATTTTTTTCATTCCCAAATAAAGAAAAATAACTTTTTTCTTTTATTTTCTCCTCTTATTTTTTTCTCCCTCTTATTTTCTTCTCTCTCAAACAGGGCCGAAAGTTTAAACCAAAACCCAACCCAAAAATAGATAAAGTCTAAACCCACCAACTCAGTTTCACAACACATTCGCACACACGCTGCCATCTCTCATTCTTTACCTTTATCTATATATCACGCTCTTTTCTTTCGAGATTAAAGAAAGCCAAGAAACTGATTGGTAGAGGCTTGGAATCCGGTAGATGCCAAGCAAGATGGTATAGAAACATCAAACAAGCAAGGAAGAGCGAGTGAAGAGAATCAGAAGGTGCCCATATACAAGCTGTTTGCTTTTGCAGATAGGATCGATGTAATTTTGATGGTTGTAGGCACAGTTTGCGCCATTGGGAGCGGGTTATCTCAGCCTCTCATGGCTTTCATTTGGCCAGCTTATCAATTCATTTGGCACTTCTGGACGATGTGTCGAAGGTGAGCTCATCATGATTCATACAAATCTTGATCATTTCTAGATTTTTTTTTTCTTTTTCTCTTGGGTTTGAGAGAGGAAATGAGAAAAAATTGTGCATATATTAGTGGCATCAATAAAAGGGTAATCTTGATCTTGATGTTTAAACAATTTTTTTTTTTTTTTTCGTGGGTTCAATATTTTTAATTAATTTTTGCATTTAGTTCATGATTAAAGTGCTGAGTATGTTAAGTTCAGGTTTCATGTTATATCTGTAAATTAGCCATTTTAGGTAATTTCTTTTCTTTCTTATCTTTTATGTGGTTAATTGGTCATATTTTTTCTTTGTTTGAAAGGAAACCCAGAAACATTTTTTATGCTTCACGTCAAATTATTGAAAAAGTCAAGCCAATGTATTGAACTAACTTGAAAGTTTCATAGGGCAAAACAGTGAAGCAGATATTGTAACTTTCAATTGTGTTAGACAATAATTTAATAAATTAGGCCAAGTTGTTTCCTTCTTATTTGGAAAATAAAAAAAGTCAATGTGATTAACCTTGTGCAATCTGCAGATATCATTAAGGATGGTGTACTTGGCTATTTGTACAGGGGTGGCTTCATTACTACGTAAGGAGATTTTCCCTTTTCTTTCTTTTCTGTATGATTGGTTTAGCATTTTAGTTGCATGTGCAAGAATAAAATTGCATATTCAAAATATTGGCTTACTTTCAGAATATCACTTAGCTCAAGGAGTGTGTAAATGCTTATTAAGGCCTAAGATAGTGAAGATCTAACGGCAATTGTGGGTAGTTTATACCTCAGGTCACCGAATTATGACTAGAATTTTATGATTGTCATATAACTAATTTTTCATTATAAAAATCATTATACTAATAGAAATATTTCAGATTAAGTTTCAGATGGATTTTCATTAGATAAAAGTCCAATTATCACATGAATTTTTTTTTAAAAAAAGTACATCTCTGTCCAAATTAATTTTTATTAATTTAAATCTGATATTAAAGTTTAAGGATTTTTAAATCTAAAAAAAATAAATTTTCATATTTTAAATCAATAAATTTATTAAAAGCATAAAAATAAATTAAAAATACATTATTTTTTCACACTAATATATAGCCACAATTGCAAATATTAGTAATGCATACTTTAGATTTTTTTTTTTTTAAAAAAAAATTCTCATATTAGAACTAAGTTTCTTATATTCTTTAACTTAAGATTTACTAATTTGTTTCTGAAATGGTTAAATTATTTTAAAATTATTTTCTTAAAAATTTTAATTTTATATCAATTAATTTTTAAAATAATACTATTAGATATTTATTATTTTATTTTTAATAATAAAATTATATATTTTTACTATATTGGACTTATACGTATTTGAATGATACATTCTCCATGTCGATTTAGTGTATTTAAAAAAAATTCTAAATACCAACCTCTAAAATTGAACCATAAGTCCAAAAAAATTTTGCAATAAAAATATTTTTGAAATAATATGTTGTCTATATTTGGAGATTACATTTGTAATATATATTTCATATTTGCTATGTTATATTAGAAATAATCTTTCAAAAGCTTATTTGGGAGTTCAAATCATGGTCAATAAAGAGATAAGCAAGCTCTCTTTTCAAAAAGATATAATTAATTAGAGAAGAGGGATTGTTAATGAGAGGAAAAAAATGATATTTTTGTTTATTTATTTATTTTATTATTTTTGAGTTAAATAGCTCTTAAATCTGAGCATAGAGAGTTAGATTAACTAAAAAAAATAATTTAGACTAATATATATATATATTTTTACAAAATTTAGGGAGAATTAGATTTTTATCTCTGAAAAACTCATCTGAAATGCTTATACTACTTTAATAACTTTTATGATGAAAAAATTAATTATATAACTATCATATAATTCGAGCATTGTTTAGCGGTCACTGGTGCAAATTACATGTAACTTGCTGAATAATAATGGAATGAACTCCACTAATACCATGTAAGCTGTTTGAGTATAGGCTTAGCTATGATAGGCTCAATAAGTTGAAGAATTGCAAACTAAGTTATTGTATTGACAATGGTGGCAGAGGTGGCATGTTGGATGGTGACCGGAGAAAGACAGTCTTCTCAAATCCGAAGTCTGTACTTGAAAAGTATATTAAGACAGGATATTGGATTCTTTGACGCTCAAACAACAATGGGTGAAGTCATTGGAAGAATGTCAGGTGACACTGTTCTCATTCAAGATGCTATGGGTGAAAAGGTAATGTATGAGCAGTACCATGATTATGTCTTATAATTTCAATTCCGCTACAAGGGTCTTTAATGTTGTTCTTCATTTCATTAGGTACGTCCTTAGTTGATTAAGTGAGGCTTGAACGCATTTTGACAGGTCGGGAAGTTTATACAACTGGGATCAACATTTTTCGGTGGCTTTATCATTGCTTTTGTAAGAGTATGGCGTCTTGCAGTCGTTCTACTTTGTTGTATCCCTCTTCTTGTAATTGTTGGTGGATTCATGGCAATGGTCATTTCAAAAATGTCCAGCCGCGGGCAAGTTGCTTATGCTAAAGCAGGGAATGTAATAGAACAAACACTTGGAGCCATTAGAACAGTAAGACAGTATAGAAATGAATGATATGGCATCATCTCCATATATAAATTTACTTCCAAATATGTTTCTTATTGAACCTACTTTTGCAAGGTTGCATCCTTTATGGGGAAGAAGCATGCAATTCAGAAGTACAAGGACAAGTTAACGATAGCATACAAAGCTGCTGTTCAACAAGGTCTGGCCACAGGATTTGGAATTGGATCATTCTTGCTTGTTATCTTCACCACTTATAGACTTGCAATATGTTATGGATCCAGATTGATCATAAAGTGAGGTTATGATGGTGGACAAGTCATCACTGTTATTATGTCCATCATGACTGGTGGAATGTGAGTTCTTATTATTATGTCTTACATTTTATGTTTTTAGCAGAAATATACTAAATGTTGACGCTTGCTTTGAATAGGTCATTGGGTCAGACTTCCCCATCCTTGAATGCATTTTCATCAGGGCAAGCTGCAGCGTATAAGATGTTTGAGACCATCAAACGAGTACCGAAAATTGATACATATGACAAGAGTGGGAAGGTGTTGGAAAACATCAATGGTGATATTGAACTGAAAGTTGTGTATTTCAGATATCCTTCCAGGCCTGCTGTTGAGATATTCTCTGGATTTTTGCTGCAAATTGCAAATGGAAAAACTGCAGCTTTAGTTGGCCATAGCGGAAGTGGGAAGTCAACTGTCATTAGCCTTGTTGAGAGATTCTATGATCAAGATTCTGGTGAGGTGCTTATAGATGGTGTTAATTTAAAGGTGATGAAGCTCAGCTGGATAAGACAGCAGATTGGGCTAGTTAGTCAGGAACCTATCTTGTTTGCAACTAGCATAAAGGAGAACATAGCATATGGAAAAGAAAATGCAACTGATCAGGAGATTAGAACTGCAATTTAGCTTGCTAATGCTGCCAAATTCATTGGCAAAACGCCTGAGGTATTACCCTTTTTGTTATCTTAAGGAACTCAAGCCATTTAATTTGTTTCTTGTAAGCAGCAATCTTTTACTGATTTATTATTTAGATCCTGTATTCAGATGTCTATAAATCTTTTTCATACTGACACTAACCAAAGAATTCTTGATTCTCTTGAAAGAGTTTCTTCCTTTTGCTTAAAGTGAGAACTGCAATTTTTTGTTTCATATCCAAGGGCTTGACACAATGGGAGGCGAGCATGGTACTCAGTTATCAGGAGGCCAATAGCAAAGGATTGCAATTGCAAGGGCTATATTAAAGAATCCAAAATTCTCCTTCTTGATGAAGCAACAAGTGCACTAGATGCTGGTCTGAACCTATTGTCCAAAATGCACTTAATAATGTTATGTGCAACAGGACAACTGTAGTTGTAGCACATCGATTAACATCCATCAGGAATGCTGATATTATTGCTGTGGTTCATTTGGGCAAACTAGTTGAGCAAGTTAATGTCAAACTCTCTACTTCAAGTTCAAATTCTAGATTTTTCACCTAAATATCTTTTAACAATTTCCATTGCAGGAACTCATGACAAATTGATACAATATCTGGATGGAGCATATGCCCAACTAGTTCACCTCCAAGAAGGAGCTAAAGAAACTGAACACTCTCAATGCAGGGATTCAGATGCTGCAGAAACTAGTTATAAGTTGGATAGGGCCATATCTAGATCGGGAAGCCAGGAGTTATCTGTGCAGAGATCTGCAAGTAAAGCTTCATTAGAAGGCAGACAATCTTTCATGGGACTGGGTATGCCTGGGATATTAATATGGTTGAGCCAGAACAGCCTAAGCATAGCACTAAAGGAAACGAGAAGCCTAAAGAAGTTTTGCTGAGCTGGCTTGTGTACCTGAACAAACCTGAATTGCCAATGCTATTGCTTGGAACTATTGCTGCAGCTGTACATGGCCTAATTTTCCCAGTATTTGGCCTTTTATTATCATCAGCCATTAAAATGTTCTATAAGCCTCCCAAGGAGCAGCGAAAGCATGCTAAGTTCTGGGCTGTAGTGTATGTGGGTATTGGTTTTGTTGGGTTCATAGCTATACCAGTGCAGCACTACTTCTTTGGAATTGCAGGGAGTAAATTGATTGAACGAATTTGTTCTATGACATTTGAAAGGGTTATACACCAAGAAATCAAGCTGGTTTGATAATCCTGCGAATTCTAGGTGTGTTAAAAGAACTAACAACAATGATATGCATGAAAATGATCTTCCATAACTTTTCAAAAAACAAAGAAAAAAAACTTTGCTACTCTTAACTATGAATGCCTTTTCAATTTTCAGTGGTGCGGTTGGGGCAAGATTGTCAACCAATGCTTCAACAGTTAGGAGTCTGGTTGGTGATTCCCTGGCCATGATTGTCCAAAATATAGCTACGATAATAGCAGCACTGGTAAAAGCATTCACAGCCAATTGGAGGCTGACACTTATTATTCTTTCACTGTCGCCCTCACTATTGTTCCAAGGGATAAGTCAGGCAAAGTTTACAAAATTCAGTGCAGCTGCCAAGGTTACTACTGTTGTTCATATCAAGTCTGAAACATCTGATAGGAGTTCTTGTTGGGTTTGCTAATGGTAATGTAAATTTTGCAGGTGATATATGAAGAAGCAAGTCAGGTGCAAATGATGCAGTTGGGAGCAGCAGAACTGTTGCATCATTTTGTGCTGAGAAGAAGGTGATGGAAATGTAAAAGAAGAAATGTGATGGCCCATGAAGCAAGGTGTTAGGCTTGGACTTATTAGTGGTGCTGGTTTTGGCTTCTCATTCTTTGTACTCTATTGCACAATTGCGTTCTGCTTTTACATTGGAGCTATTCTTGTGAAACATGGGAAAGCAACATTTGGAGAAGTTTTCAAGGTGAGATATGAATTGGCCTTCTCATTGATAATTTTCCTCTTTTATTTTTTGGTACCTGTTGACAGCTGATGTCATTACAAAACTAACCTCCAAATTTCTGAAGGTTTTCTTCGCACTGACAATCGCTGCAATAGGAGTTTCCCAATCCAGTGGTACCGCTCCAGACAAAAGCAAAGCTAAGGATTCAGCAGCATCAATATTTTCGACTATTGACAGAAAATCCACAATCGACTCAAGTAGTGATGAAGGAACTACACTTACACATGTCAAGGGTGACATTGAGCTTCCACATGTCAGTTTCAAATACCCAATGAGATCACATGTTCAAATTTTCAGAGACTTGTCCTTTAGTATCCCCTCTGGCAAGGTACTTGCCATTACCTCAAATTTGTGCCTGCTAGCTGCGCTTAGCTTATTGTCATGCACTATTCTTTAATTAAGTCACTTAACCTGAGCCTTTTATCTGCAGACAGTTGCTTTGGTTGGGGAGAGTGGCAGCAGGAAGTCAACAGTAATTAGTCTCATCTAGAGATTTTATGATCCTGATTCTGGTCATGTATATCCAGACAAAGTTGAAATCGATAAGTTGAAACTAAGTTGGCCGAGACAACAGATGGGATTAGTAGGCAAGAACCTATACTCTTCAATGAAACCATTCGTGACAATATTGCTTATGAAGCGGGGAGAAGTTAGTGAGGAAGAGATAATAGCACAAAAGCAGCAAATGCACACGGCTTCATCAGTTCACTACCACAAGGCTATGAAACCTCTGTAGGTGAACAAGGAGTGCAACTGTCTGGAGGGCAGAATCAGAGGATAGCCATTGCTAGAGCAATACTAAAGAATCCAAAGATTCTTTTGCTTGACGAGGCTGCAAGTGCACTAGACGCAGAGTCAGAGTGTGTTGTTCAGGATGCATTAGATAAAGTTATGGTGAACAGAACCACTGTAATTGTTGCTCATCGCCTCACCACTATCAAAGGTGCTGACATAATTGCTGTAGTGAAGATTGGGGTGATTGCAGAGAAAGGAATACATGACACGCTCATGAGGATTATGAATGCAGCTTCTGGTTGCACTTCACATGAATGCAGCGTAAGGCATAGGGAAAATATTCTGCTTCATTTCCTGCTAACGGAGAAAGAACAAAGAACAGCACTATGAATATGATATGCGACATAGAGTTAAGAGCTGACTGATGCGGTTATGTGATAGATTTTGGCTTTAGTTTACATCAATTATTTATTTATTCTTTTGGAGATCTTGTTCTAATTAGTCTTTAAAGCATGGAAAATTAAAAAGGGGGGCACAAGTGTAGAAACAAGCAGCAAAAGCACCGTGGTCTGAAAGCATCAGCATATATTGAAGCATTATTGCTTATAATCAGGCAGCAAATAATTTAAACTCAGAATAATTATACTGTAAGCAATCAATTTACTGTCGCAGGAATTGTGGGTGAACTTTTCTTTGATTCTAAGCCAATAATTTCAATTGATGAACACATTGATTCTATTTCTGAACAAATGAAAAGTTTTAGTTCTGCACATACAACTTCCTTTTCAAGATTCAATGAAAGAATATACATTCAAAACAAATATTGTACCCATAAACAGAAACATGAGGGTGTTGAAAAAAATGATAACAAGCTTCATTTGTTTTTCCCTTTCTCAAATCAGATTTCATAGAGATGTGCAGTACCGCGTTTTGGATTTGCAAGGATACAATTGACAAGCAGCTGAGCACTTGAGTAAGACTAATAAACTTGCTCAGCCAGATTACTGGTAGGAATTCTCTGGCGCTTCTCCACATAGGCTGAAGGGAACCAACCTGCTTTTCCTTTACATTCTCCTTCTGACCATCCAGTTGGGCTCACCTGGAATTGCATATGAACTGTCAGAAACACTCCACAAGCAACTGAATCATCAGTAAAATTAAATTCCAGTTGTAGGTTATCCTACTTTTGATTTGTAATGTAATATGAAGAAAAGGCTACCATCATGAACAGACATTTCAAGGTGACTAGATGGATTATTGCATTAAAAGTAAAAAAGCGGGCATGCATGTGGTAATGTCGGACAAAATCACAAGTCATCTTTCCTAGTTCCTTTAGAAATTTTCTATTAGAAGCATGGAGTACGCAAAAAGGAAAGAAATAGAAAGAAATTTTTCAAGACATAGATGATGTAATGTGGAGTCAAAAAAGAGGGAAACCAAAAAAAAAAAAACTATCGGAAAGGAAATAAAGTAAATGAAAACTTGAGTGCTAGAAGTTTCACATGACAAATTCTATGCATTTAAGCCAAAAATTTCATAAGTGTGAATGGGTCTCAGGGTAATGGCTTTCAGGTTCTCTGCAGAAATACTATACTGGTTCCAAATACTAGATCTGCGGAAAACAAGGCAAAACTTGAGTGCTAGAAGTTTCACACAACAAATCCTACACATTTAAGCCAGAATTTTCATAAGAGTTTGAATGGGTATCAGGGTTGTGGCTTCCAGGTTCTCTAGAGAAATACTATCTTCCTTCCAAATACTAGATCTGCAGAAAACAATGGAAAACTTGAGTGCTAGTAGTTTCACATAACAAATCTTATGCATTTAAGCCAGAAATTTCAAGAGTTTGAATGGGTCTCAGAGTTATGACTTCCAGGTTCTCTAGAGAAATATTACACTGGTTCCAGATACTAGATCTGCGGAAAACAAGATCCAGTGCCTGGGAAAAGTGTCCCTTTAACAAAAGCATGTCATGGATATTTCAAAGATGAGATACAATCACTGGAAGTGAGGTTTAACTCTTAAAAAATTATACACAGTCCAATGTCAGGCGCCTTTCTTCTGTCCTAATTGTAAGAGCAGACAGGAAGTTCCAAATGCATAACCTAGAGCTACCTATTTGTTAACAAAATGCCATCCCTACATAACTCCATTTCATATCAAGTGAAAGCAGAATACCTTTCGCACAACAATATAGTCACCCACTGCCAAGCTAAGCTCCTTCTCTGTTTCAGCAACAAAAGGATGAGTTGCCTGCAACACATACATGTACAATTTCATGTCTACGTGTCTGAATATGCAGTGTGTTTGGCAAAGAATGGTATACAACAGTGACTAAATTAAATTCTGAATCCTAGTTCAATGTAAAACTACAAAGCAATAATAGGATTGATCCTTTGGTACCATCCACAAAATTGACTTTATGCTAATGGTAGTCCCTTCTGTGTTCATCTTGTAAAAGGTTACCATACTTTATTTTAATAATAAGAACTTCATATATACACATGATTAGGACTATCACAAACAAAGTATACAAACTATTAAGGCTCCAAGTACAATTTCCAATATACCAAGAAAAAGTAACAAGAGAAGTTGCTCCTTTTCCTTCATAAAATAAGGTTAAGGACTTGATCTGGCTCAGTTTATTCTTTTAAATAAGTAAAACTCCTGTCAGTAAAAAGACCTGATTTCTTGCTTTGAGCATGAGAATCTATAACAAATGTTAGCTTTTACTAAGTATGGCATGTAGACTAAATCTCTACATTAGATGGTGCAGCTATTCAAAAGGGCAATAAGGAAGATATCAAGATTCTCACTTGTTTGTGCTTCAAGTGTGCAGAAACTAAGACTTAAGAAGGATGTTCTTAGCAACATTGGGCCATAAGGGGCCATTCATCTAACCGCAAAAAGATAGGATAATCCATGATATTGTTGCAAGCCAACTATAGAGGATGGAATTCTTTTCACAGAAGGGAGAGAGGGTGTCTACCCACTGCAGAAGTGGTCTGCTTCAATATTTATTATATGTAAGAAAAAATATTTATAAATATGTCCTTATATTTTTTTTATGTTTACACATTTCCCCCATATTTCATTTCCTATATTTTTTTAAAAAGTACTGTTTCCTCATGTCCACTTCCACATTTCCCATTTCAGTGCTACCTAGCTTCAAAGTTTAAGGCATTGAAAACTCACTTCAGCCAAGTACATAGTTTTCTCTGAGCCGTTCTCTGATTGAATTACAGTAGATGAAATCACTGGAGGAGCAGACTCTTTCTCCTGTTTCTCTGACACCATCTGAGACAAATTCCAGACCGGGAAATAAGCTTATATATTCCTAAGATGGATGAAGTTTCCTCATATGACCACTTGAACTAACCTCAGCTTCAACCTCACTTAGAATAGCAGCAATTCTCAAATGGTAATTCTTTTCTCCTTCAACCTTAAGAAATATAAGCTTAAGTATTAAATTCCAAAATAGTTGAAAACCTTCAAAATCAGATCAAGAAAATTCAGGGCAAACAAACCATAGAAACAAGCCTCTGGAAAGTCAACCTTTGCTGCTGTGATTCCACAGCAGCCAAGGCAGCTGCAGCTTCTTTCCCAAGAACAGCCATGTTTGCTTTTAGTTCTTGCATCTTCGCTTCTGCAGCATGCAGCTTTGCAACATTTTCTGGAATTGGAGTTTCCCTCACCCTTGCTTGTCTTCTGGAAACCTCTGCGGCCTGTTTGCTTTTAGTAGTCCATACAAGTTATTATGAGTTAATTTAGGCAAATACTAAGTCCAGGGACCATAAAGTGAAGGCCAAGCATAAGGATAGATTGATACAGTATATTGCAGACACATTGGATGTGCAGTTTTGCAATTACCTGTGTCTCTGCTTCCTGCCTCATTCGACTATATCGTTGAGCAAGATGTCGAGCATCTTCCAATGGAGCACCAGTGATCATTGCTCGCAGGGGATCTAAAACCTGTAAAAAAGCAATCAGAAACATACATGATTCACCTCATACTGAAATTTACAAATTATTGGGGCGGCAGGTAATTTTCATATGCATAGACTAAGGATTAATACACAATAAATTATATGAAGCAGAAAACAGAAAGTTCAAGCAGACAGAATTTAAGATCAAAGGAGTTTCCAAGTTATTAGCTACATATCGAGAAAGGCCTAATTGGGGAACTACAGCATTTTTTTTCTTTTTTAAGGTTTGCTTACAGTAGAATTCTGCCACTGCTGGTAAGTTCTATTAATTTTCAGAAATTTAAAATACATCATTACTTTTATAGTTCTTTTTCTGCTGGAATAGGCCATCATACCTCAAGGAATCACCAAGATGCTCAGTAAAATCCTCACACTTTTTTTTTCATCTTTCTTACTCCCAATGAGGACCTCATGCTGTTCTTAGACTATCTTAAGCCTTCTGAAAAATTCCTTTTCAATACTTAGATCCTTTAATAAATCTACAAATGCAACTCAGATAGGCACATTCCAATATACTCAGCAGCTTGATCCCTGAAATTCTTCTCTACTAATTAATAGGATGTGAACAAATTATACTAAAGCCCAACATTAAAAGGCATAGGAAACGAATACAAGGCGTTAAAGACAAGCTAAGGTGATCATAACAAATGCGATAGGAGAGTGTAGCACTCAAACAATAATTGGAAAAGAGGAGGCACATTTGCCCAAAAAACAGGTGCAACAAGTATTGTAAAAGAAGCGGTGGTGCTCACAAGCATGCATTGACATGGAGATTCTCATAAGACTTACTAATTTCTTTGATACCTTTCTCAGTCATTCTGCCATATGCTAGTATTCTAGGATCCTTAAAGTTTATCAACTATCACTAGAAACTATTAAATCCATAAGCATTGCCATGGAGATTCTCATAAGAACTACTCAAATTCTTTCATACATTGTCTTGGTCTTTCTGCCATATGCTAGCATTCTAGGATACTTAAAGTTTATCAACTATCACTAGAAAATGTTAAATCCATAAGCGTTATTGGACCAAACTGACTCCTCACCTTCCTAACTTGCCCCTTCACATGAAACTCTAGTGCTTTCAGAAAACTTGCTTTTCTTCACCGAAAAGAAAAGCAAAGAAAAGAGATTCACCAAACAAAAACTAAATAACTAAGAATTCAACACTGAGGTCTCCTCTCAATTTGGAAGGTGGAGGCAGAAAACTCAAGGACAAGTTGACAGGGATGCATTGAGGTGATTTGACCATGTTTAATATAGACCTATCAATGGAGTACTGTTAAAAAGAGAGCAGGATCTAGTAGAATTGTAGATGAAAATAGGAGGTGGATCAAAAACAGTGGACCATGGTGGTGAAAAAAAGAATTTAGTATTGAGAAAAGCTGCATAAAGAAATGAGTCCATAGTGTCAAGCCATATTAAGTTGAGTCTAAGACGCTGTCAAGGCAAGTAAACACGTCTAATGCATAGCCGCTGGAAAAGAAATTATTAATGGTGACAAAGAAGCTGTCACTTAAAGCATACAGAATTGGATTCATTTATAGACAGTACATAAAAGTCAAACCTGTGAAGATAACAATCTATTCAACTCTTCTTGCTCTTTCTCCACATGTTTACGAGCATCACCATAGATGGCTGCAGCCTTAGCTAGTAGGTTATCATTGACGTTCTCAGTTCCATATCTGCAGCAATCCTCAGACAATTTGATTCCTGTCACCAAAAAGTTTATATTTGATCAGAATCAATATGGTGGCACCACTACATAAAAGTAATATACAATCAGGATAATGAATAACTATGAAGACCATATCATATTCAACCTATCCAAGTTTGTATTCCCTTATGATGACAAAGTCAGGTCATTGTATTAACTGATGCAAACCTGCTTCAATATGTTTGTATCCAATGGCTGTAAATGTTTCCGCTGCTTTGACAATATCCTTCTGAAAATCCTGAAATAAAGAATATCATAAAGATTTAGAAAGCAATAACAAGTAGAAGAAATTTGCGAGATAATGAATTATTAAGCACAGTCAATATCTAACAAAACCTAGAGAAGACCTTTATGGAGTTACCAACCTAAGGACAATCAGACAAATAAAGGGTCATTTTCACATATGTAAAACCAATGTCCCCCTTCCTTAAGATCCTGTTTTTCTTAAAATTAATACACCAAACAACAGAAAGCATTGTAGCCTTCACTGTAATAGTAGTATCTTCACCCTTAAGCCTCATTCAGTGTATTACAAAGTAAGAAAAAACTGGATCAAGGAGTTTAATATTTAAAAATTGGGATGTCATCCTAGCAATCATAAAAGTTTGTGATAAGCAACAATCAAGGATACATGGCAGTCTAAGGAGACATGAACAACAATAATTTGAATGGCAATGTATATTATCTTTTCATGGTCACCAAACTTACGTCTAACCTCCATTTCTTATATAACACTGAGCACTCCTCAGTCCTCACCAGGTCTCAGGTCAAGTTAAAATGAATTATGGAGATGAGATCCAGTTCCTAGAAGTAAAACCTATATTCCACTGAAGCACCTTCACACTCAACAAAAATTAAAGCATCCTTCACCTGTGTTTCCAATTCTTCTCAGACAAAATTAGCACTGGCTAAACATGAATTTCACTAAAGACAACAAAGTAGCTTATTTTCAAAATAGTATAGCATATGATCAAAGCTCATAATGAAATCAACCTTGAAGCAGTATCAGTTGCTGTTTTGGGAAAAGATAGCAAATATTAATAATAACAACTAAAAGATCAGTCTTTAATATCTAGAGGAGCAAAGCCTTCAACCTTGCCTGCACGAGTTGACCGGTACAGTTTCTCCAGCTGTTGATGTCTCTGCATCTCTACCTCATCAATAACCATAACATCTGAGCTTTCATAACCAGTTGTACTGAACTGTTTTATGACCGCCTGAAATCCAAATTATAAATAGTAAACTTGGCAGAAAAGAAGATATAAAGTACTAAGAAGATCAAGTACAACAATAGTACTAAGAAGGATTCTTCCTTTGCCCTCCATGGTGTATTCTCCTTTCCACCTTTTTCTATATATATAGTAAACTTGGCAGAAAAGAAGATACAAAGTACTAAGAAGATCAAGTACAACAATAGTACTAAGAAGGATTCTTCCTTTGCCCTCCATGGTGTGTTCTCCTTTCCACCGTTGTCTATATATATATATATATATATATATATATATAGAAAAAGGTGGACAGGAGAACACACCATGGAGGGCAAAGGAAGACGCCGTCTGAGTACTAGTGTTGTACTTGATCTTCTTAGTACTTTGTATCTTCTTTTCTGCCAAGTTTACTATATATATAGAAAAAGGTGGAAAGGAGAATACACCATG
>CATIWR010413617.1:0-12419 GCA_949677035.1 Omphalea diandra
ACAAAAAATATCCAAAAAATTTTGATTTCTACTTTTGTTTTTATTTAATATTCAAACATTTACTCCCTTTTTTTTTTTTTTTTTTTTTTTTTTATTAATGATGATGTTTCCTCAAAAATGGTTTTTGCCATAAAAAACTCTTATTCCTCAGAAGATGCAATTGATCAAGAATAGAATAGTCGTTTCCACTCCATCAATTGCATGATTCAGCCTCTCTCATGCCCTATAAATTTGCCAGACCAATTCAAGATCGATGATGATCATCCCATTCCATTGGTTTATGTCTATATTCTTTCAGAAAAATATGTAAAGCTAATCAAGGTAATTGCATTCATAGATACTAGTGCTTACTTATCCATTCTTAACCTTAAAGTTCTTCTTATCCATTCTTAACCCTAAAGTTCTTTTATTAAAATTTTGGAAGCCCCATAAGCAGTATTTTAAACCTATTGATGGTGAAATTTTTCATACCAATCTTATAACTATCTCACTTGTTACAATCTAATTCTTTCTTGGATGCTAGATCCACACAAAATTCTTGGATCCACCTTACCTGATAAAGATCTAGTCATTAGATTTGATCTTTATTGAAAAATCTCCAAACTTAAAGTCCTCCTTACAAGTCTCAAAATTAAAAAATTATTTTCAACCTTACACCACAATGTCATCCATGTTTACGGACCAAACACTTAAATACCAATACCTTTTGCCTTCATTCAAGAAGATATTCAAGCCTATTGTTGTCCTAATAGTCATACTAAATTTTTATCTAAATATTCTAGCCCATCATAGACCAATCTAGACTTTTTCATTTCCTTACTCTTCGAAGAAGAGATTAGTCATTGATTATCAAACTTTAAACTATTTTTTAAAGGATGATAAGTTTTCACTTCTAAAAATCTCATCTTTGTTCATTTACTTATCTAAGGCTAAATACTTCTAAAGTTTGATCTTAAAAGCTTGATTTTGGCAACTTGTTATCAAACTAGAAGATCGTTGCAAGACAACCTTTTATATTTCAAACAGACATTATCAATGGAAAGTCATGCCATTCGATCTCAAAATTGCTCTTTCACTATTCTAGAAAGTAATGATAAAGATTTGTGAACGAATCTTACAAAGTACTATGATTTACATAAATGATATCATACTTTTTTCCCCAAATTAGTAGTCTCATTTGCAAGTACTCCCTTAATTTACTAATCTTACAAAGAGTTACGATATCATGCTCTCCTCTATCAAAATTCACATTACATAAACAAAAATTGAATTCCTTAGAATGATCTTTCAAGATGGTCAATACAAGCCAGGGTCCTATGTTGGAGCAAAATTATTGAAATTTCTGAATAGAGATCTCTCACATAAGCAAATTAATAATTTCTTGGAATTGTAAATTATCTTAGAGATTTTATCACCCACTTTACCAAAATGGCCAATCCACTCATAATGATGCTAAAAAGGACCCTCCTCAATGGTCAGACCAATAAATGACAACTATAAAGGTTCTTAAAGAAGAGATGCAACATTTACCACCCTTATAGATTCCTTCAATAGGAAAAAGAATTCTAT
Organism: Omphalea diandra; assembly: GCA_949677035.1. Lineage (NCBI taxonomy): Eukaryota > Viridiplantae > Streptophyta > Magnoliopsida > Malpighiales > Euphorbiaceae > Omphalea > Omphalea diandra. Next base: position 1,570 of record CATIWR010413617.1, read on the forward strand.
AGATAGATATAAGTAATCGCTATTAGGAAGCTATCCTTATTAAAGAAGAAGACAAACAAAGAAGAATTTATGCTTTTGTAAATGGAAAATTCAAAGATTCAAAACTCCATTATCATTCCATTTTCCAAGAAATCTTAGCTGTCAAAAATAAAAGAATAAATTTGAATTCCACCTTATTGACCATCATTTCACTATCATAACAGACTATTCATCATTTCCAAAGATGCTTAAATTCAAAGGGAAAAATCTGCCTCATCCATAATTATTGAGATGGAAAGAATAGTTTAGCAAATATAACTTTGATGTTGAGCATATAAAAGGAGATAAAAATTTGATCTCGAATTTCTTATCTAGACCATAAACCATTTCCCTTACCCATCCAGTCAAAACTATTCCTCTCATCTTCATGGCCTCATGTTCCTTAAACCCATAACCTTATTTAAAAACAGAGGCACCTCTAAAAGTCCAATTTTCTATCACATATATTCAACTCATTGAGCCTGCCAAAAGATAGATCTTTTCTTGGAAGATAATTTGGACCAACATACCTCAGTATCCTTGGATTTCATCTAGATTACCCATTTCTTAAGGTTAATTCCATTTTAGATTTCTTAATAGACATAGGTTGTTACTGAAAATGACTAGAAGAACTTCTTTGTCTATTATGGTATTTATGTCATCTTTATACCATAGCCATGAAAACTCGATCTTATCACCTTTGCTCATATCTCATAGAGATTAAGGAACAACAAATGATCAATTACCATGTGGTAACTTTCATTAAATGGTTCTAGCCTTTGGATTAATGGATTTCCCTTTTTAGTGCAACTTTCAAGCATTGTGGTCCATAATTAGCCCTTGGATAACAGGTTATCCTCAAATTTCATCCTCCCAATTTTGTTAATCATAATATTTCAGGTTTCAGGCTTATGCCCATGTTTTAAGCCTATGGAGAAAATCATTTTTTGCTTTGTAATCATAATGTTTTTTACCACCATAATTTTATGGAGTTCAAAGACACCTGTGCTAACAAAATATAGTTGTTCCAAAAGAGCTATGGCCTCCCTAATCTACAGATGCTTTTTGGAATTTTTCTTCCTTTTGATTATTGAAGGGTTTAATGGCAGACATAAGATCATGATATGAGTCACTACCCTAGTCATGCCTCCCAAATGATGTCCTAACAAAAATTATATTCCATAACCATATTTCTAGGACCCGTATGATTACTATACTGAATATAAAGAACTAGTATAGAGAAAGATTCCATTAATAGCAATGACTTAGAATATCACTATGTGAACATGTCACCATCCTATGAGCCCATCATCAGGTGACTACCAATTATCATCCTATCCCATGTGTTTATCATGAATAAAGTTCATGTGTAATGTAGCTGTAAAAGGATAAAGTGTGTAAGTGCATTTAGCACTAATAAGTTAGTAAAACATCTACTTTACTTTTGGTTAGATAATATTTTTTTTTCTCTTTTGGATAAGATTTGATCTTATCTATTTAGTATTTATAATCAAATCTCTATATAAAAATCTTAGTGTGTATTTGAAGAGGCGGAGAACTTTCACCAAAGACTCTACCTTCTTTTCAATAAAAATATGCATTTCTAAAATCTTTCTAGCCTTAAGCTTTTTCATCTATCCTTATGATTTCCTTCTATCTTATGATCTTGTAGTCTATTATTATTCTATAGCATGAATACTAAGAAGACAAGGGCTTGAGAAGGGACTCTCGTAATGTCTAAAAATTAGCACTAGTCATAATTGTGTTCTTACTATGTGTTGTGCACTTAAGCATTTGTCCTTCAAAAACTAGTTGTTGAAACCCTCTATGAATTCCAAATATCACGATTAATATATTATGTCACTCTCACAATCTGGAATAGTAGTGGGAAAGGGGAGACACAACCTTCAATGCAAATTAAATTGCCCTTTTTGAGTTCAAAGCTGAAGGTGTTTCGTGGTCGTTACCAAAATTGCCACCTCAATTTTCAAACATCCAAACAACATTAAGGACATATGGCTTGACTCAATTGGTTCCTTGGTTGGTTGTTAGAGCACTCTTCAAGTCTTTTGAAAGTATTAGTCATAACTGGTATTGCATACTCTCAGCACAAAATGGACTGGAGCTTTTGGTTCCATGATTTTTGGAAATAACAGTTGTGAGGGGACAATTTTGTGACTTGGAGAAATTCATTTCCATTTGACTTTTGATGTAATCCTAACTTAATTTCTATAGGACAAATGCTTAAAATATTCATTAGAACCTTTCAATTTATGTTGTCAAGATAAAAAGAGAGTTTTGACTTAGATTTGACTAGGCTAGTCCAAAAAGAAGTAATAAGTTTAATAACATTTTGAAATTTATATAATTTAAAATTTTTTGCCATTAAATTTATTATTCAAAGAGAGATTTGTTTGCTATATTTGAGATGTTAAAAAGATTTCTATGTTATTATTTTTTACAAGATAATTTTTTTTATCATCATTTGCTATTTGATATATATATATATATATATTTGGACTAGGTTGGTCAAACCTAAGTCAAGACTCTCTTTTGATGTTGATAATAGAGATTGAATGGTTCTAATGTCAATTTCAAGTGTTGATCTTGCAGACATTTAACTAAGATCACATTGGAATTTGAATGAAAGTCTTAGCCTTAAAGATTGAATTTCACATCCTAATTCATGATTATGAATTAGAATGTTGCGACCCTTTTCTTGCAGAAGAGTTGAATAAATTTGGGCAGACGATTTCACAGTGTATGTTGTGTCCAGTGTCATAACTGCTACTTTTGTATTCACTTGGAGGAAATCAAGTCTTCAACTAGATTATGCCAGGTGTCCCAAAGAACCTTTGGAACATCAAAATTCACGATAGCGAAATAATGGTCGATATCACAATTTTTGTGAAATAACACCTCTATTTGGGCAGACAATTTTTCAGTGATTATCGCGTTTAAAGATGAAAAGTAGAGACCGCGACTTTCACTCTTACTTAAGGGATGTAACGATTATTTTTGCTAAAGATCCATTGGTTTTATGTCAGATGGACTAGCCGTTAGACACATTCCAAAATAAAGACCACAAATTTCATCTGACAAGCATTAAATGTAGAATTTTACTAGCATACTTTGGAGATTTAAGCATAATTTTATTTGTAACAACTCTTTGGTGATTTGTAGCCTATAAATACACCACCAAATAGACTTGAATGCAAGAGAATAACCATTGATTGTGCCAAAACTCTCGCAAAATTAATTCTCACAACTTTAACTCTTTATTTCTTTGTACATAGTTTGGTGTGAGCTTTAAACACCTTGGGTTTAGGTTTATGAGTGAGCCTTTTTTATAGAAAACTCTTATTTGAGTTTTAGAGTGAGTCTTAGAAAACTCTTGTATAGGTTTGAGTGTTGGCCTTGGTAAAATAATTGTGTAAAGTTTGAGTGCGAGCCTTAGAAAAACACTTGTAAGGTTTGGTGTGAGCCTAAACATTAAGTTAAATGTGAACTTGTAAAACATTAGTGATTTAGTGAAACACTTAATTCATGAATTGGGGAGTGGATGTAGGGTTGGTTAATACTCAAACCACTATAAATCTCGTCTTTATTCTTTTTATACTCCTTCTCTAATCTTTTAATTGTGTGTGCTTCCTCTAAAGTTGAAATTGCCCACCAATTCAACCCCCTTCTTGATGTGCAAGGGCCAATATATATATATATATATATAGGTGATGTCTCAATAGTTACTGCAATTTTTGCCCATCCATGTTTAATGCACTTTTAGCATTTAAATTAAAAATCTAACGGTTCTGATCATTCTGATTTATAATTAATGCTTAAACTGAAAACTATAAGTATTTATTATTCAATTATAAAAACAATAACCATCCAAAAAGACATAACCATTGAAAACTCTCCCATATATATATATATATATATATATATATATATATATATTGTGAAAGATAATTTATTGTTTTATTTTTATTTGATTAGGTAATGATACATATTATATAAAAACTAATTTATACTATAATGTGAAAAAATAAAATAATCAATCTGCAAAAACATGTTATGATTTATGTAGATATTTATTTACACATGGTTTGACTTTTAAGTCAACGCGACATAAATCTAATGTGTGATATAAAGATCAACGTCAAGAGTTTGCTTTTGATAATTTGTTTAATGTATATACAAAATTTTCCTTTTTAATAATTAGTGACTATTAACAAGGCTTTAAAAGAGAAAGGAGCAATGATAAAGGCAAGCCACTAGGGCTGCCTTGATTGACAGAATGCGACATGGTTCATGCACTCCTAAAGCATAATCATGGATACCAAGACAAGAAGAGCAGCAATCTAATAGATTTGGGTCCAAGATTGTATTGTGTATACCTGAGTCGATCCTTTTGGTTAAAAATTAGTATTGGTCTATGACTAAGTTTGAGAAATTATTTCAAGACATAATTTTTGGGCCTTTCAATGGGACTAATCTATATATACCACTTAAGACGTCGAGCAAAGTGATCATGTGTTGATGAGAAATAATTAATGAGCATGTGAGAATTTATCGAGTCATTGAATCATATTTATATGACAATTTTTAGAAATGGACATGCTCAAGCTACCAAGAATGGCTTAGGTGACAAAAATGTTGATATACAAGGTGATTTAACTTTAGATGTATTTCACATGGCTATAGAGAAATGGTACCCATAATTTATTCATTAAACAAATGGCCATAGTCATTTAATCAATTTGTAGAAATAATAGCTTGGTCTAAGAACCATCCAAAGTTCTATAAAGATCTTGAATAATTCAATTAGCCATTTAAATTCATTATAGAGTTGACCACATAATAACTAAAAAGTTCATTCCTTAAGATATTTATCTATTATTACAGATGGTAGGCCATTTGATCAAATTAATTAGGAGCATGAGATTTAATATGATCAGTGTTAGACTAGGTTATTCAAACCTAAGTCAAAACCCTCTTTTGATCTTGACAATATAGATTGAAAGTTTTAATGTCAATTTTAAGTATTGTTTTTACAATTTATAAGAGTTATCTTTAATGGATGTGAAAATCTCTATCATTTAAAAGAATAAAGGAATTCATAGTCGGGATCCCCTAAGTCACAACTGCGACACTACTATAAGAATGGATGGAGCTAGCTCAGAGGAATTTGTGAGCCAATTCGCAGTCGCGACTCAGCTGAAGGAGCCCTTGGTTGAATCATAGAGGAATTTGCGGTCTTAGTTGCACCCAATATAATGATATCTCGCTATCGTGACTTTTGAGAGTGATTAGGACACAATGACTATATTTTCCTGGATGACCAATGAATAATTGGCACATAGACTAGCCGTTAGACACAAACGATGTTTTCAACCATAATTGGAAATTCGCGACTGCAAAAAGGTAGTAGCGACCGCGACTTCAGTTTGACAAACATTTAATGCTGAATTTGCCTAACACATCTTGGAGATTTGTTTATAGTTTTAGAGTAACGTCTTTTTGGTGGATGTGGGCTATAAATACTCCACCAAACTGATGTTAATGCAAGAGGATAACCATTTGATGTGTGCCAAAACTCTTGTTAAGTTATTTCTTAACGTTAATTCTTTATTTCTTTGTACATAGTTTGGTGTGAGCTTTAAACACCTTTTGGGTTGGGTTTGAGATTAGTCCTAGTATAGAAAACTCTTGTATAGGTTTGAGGGTAAGCCTTAGAAAATTCTTGTATGGGTTAAGTGTTAGCCTTGGGAAAACACTTGTAAGGTTTGGTGTGAGCCTAAAACACTAGGTTGAATGTGAGCCCTGAAAAACACTTGTAAGGTTTGGTGTGATCCTAAACACTAAGTTGAGTGTGGCCTTGTAAAATACTAGAGATTGAGTAAAATACCCAATTGGTGAATTGGAGAGTGGATGTAGGGTTGGTTAATACTTGAACCACTATAAAATTCTTGTGTTCATTCTTCTCCTACCTTTTCTCTAAATCTTTCATTCTTGTGTGCTTCCTCCAAAGTAAAAACTTCAAATTTGCCACTAATTCAACCCCCCCTTCTTGGTACACTAGGGCTAACAATTGGTATCAAAGCCAAGTCTCAATTCAAGCCTTAATTGTGTGAGAAATGATCAATGGCACAAAAAGGAGTCCACTCTCACCTTAATCCTTACTTTGATGGCAATGATTATGCTTTTTGAAAGTATAAAATGGAGATCTATCTTGATAGCGATCTCATCAACTTATGAGATTATATTCTTAAAGAGTGGAAGCCTCTAACAAAGAAGGTTGTAGGAGTAGAGATGACAATTGCAAGAGAAGAATGAAGTGAAGCACAAAGGAAGGCAAATGGAAAGAACAAGAGGGCAATGGCTATTCTTCTAAGCTCCATGTCAAAAGAAGAAACTGATAGAGTCCAACATTGCCAAACTGCACATGCCATGTGGAAAGCACTAGAAAACTATCATGAGGGCATAACTTTTATGAAATCAAGCAGGTTGGAGATGTATGTGACAAAGTGGGAGTTCTTCATGATGAAAGACTATGAAAGCATCACTGAAATGACAAATAGACTCCTCTCTATTGTCATAAACATGAAAAAGTATGAAAGGATTCTTACCAACTATGAGGTAAACACTAAAATCGTCAAATCTCTTCCATTAAATAAATTTAGTGTAAGAGTATACTGCATTAAAAAATTCAATATAGAGATTGGGAAAGTCCCAACCGATGTCCTCATTGGTAAGATTCTCACTCATGAGATGGCTCTCAAGAAAGATGAAGAGATGAATAAGTAAGAGAACAAAGACACAAATAGGAGAAGAAAGCTCTAGCCTTCAAAGCTCAAGAAGATTATTCAAACTCAAGTAACTCAAAGGAAAGTGATAAAAAAGAAAAAGAGCTTGCCAAAATATCAAAAAGGACCAAAAAGTTGATGAAAAAGAGAAGAGAAAGAAGAATCCAAAGAAAGTCATCTTCCTATCATCACAAGGAAAAGAAGAAGACCTTTAAGGTTACTTGGGATGATGATTCAAGTGATGAAGATGAAGTAGCAAACTTTTGCTTCATGGCTCAAGAGGACTCCTCCAAAGAGGTAAGTACTTCTCCACACTCTTATTGTGACATCCTCAACCCAAATCATATGCATTTTAATTACGTTATATTTGAATATATGTATTAGATAAATAATTTTTTAGACATGTAAATTGGAGAAACATGACGATGAAACTTGCACCATTACATTTGGGACACTTGAACATATATGTAATGTTTGTATGGCTGCGTGGAAAATTATCTTATGTTGTGTGAATGTTATAGTATCATAAATTTTAGAGCATATTTAAAAGTATAAGGAGCATCTAGGGATTAGGAGATGGATAAAGGTGCTTAAGGAGTGAAGAAGAGGGATTAAAAGAGGAAAAATGAACTTTTAACCAATAGATATGAAACGCTATGATTTTATCTTGTTGTAATAGCCTTACAAGTGTAATTTTTAACCCTTTAGGATCAGAATTGAGGGGTTAGATGTGAGGTACAACAGAAGAAAGATAGAGCTAAGGAAGAAAGAAAGAAAGGAAGAAGAAAAAGAAGGAGGAGGGGGAGGGGAAGAAGAGTGAGTTGCCTAGGAAAGAATCCTAAGGTTTTCTAATTTTGCGACATTAGATAAGTTAATTTATCTTCTCTTAACATGAAATTAACCACTCATGACATATTAATCATGCATGGTTTGTGAGAATTATTGAGTATTTGGGATAGAACTCTTGGATGGAAGTTGAAATTTAAGAGAACAAGAGCTGATTGTGTTGATTTTGCTATTAAAGAAGAATTTTGTACCATGATTTCATAAAACTAGAAGAGGAATTAAGGAAAGTACAAAATATGAAAGTTGTAGCATGATGTCTCATATAAATTCATATGAAACAGTTTTGTTTGATTTTATGTGTGTGAGGAGATATGACTCCTTCATTAGGGCTGGTTCATAACCAACTAAAATGACCTCAGTCTTTCTATTTTCTTATATTTTGATGGCCTTATGTTCTGATTTTGACAAATTGAAAAACATGAAATTTGTAGCTTTATATCCCTTATAAATAATTGTAAATTAGTTTTGATTGATTTTCTGTGTGGAAAGAGATATGGCTAAATGATTGGGACTGACCCTGTACCTAGATAAAAACTCACCTTTTTTTTTAATTCTGTTTTCCAAGAATTTGATGGCCATAGATTCAGAATTTGATGATAGTCAAAACTTGAAAGTTATATATTTATGTCTAATATGCATGGCTGTGAAATAGTTTTGCCAAATCTAGAATGGTTGTTGAGATATTGTCCCTTCATCATGACTGTTTGTCAACATGTTTCAAGGCTGCTCACCCTGAGATTTGGTCCTCTGTTTTGGTGACTCTATAGACTAAATTAGATAATGAGTAAAACATGGAAAATGTTCCTTTATATTTGTAATTGAAGGTAGATTACTATTGCAACTAGATTTATACAAGTTGAGATACACCCAAGAATGTAAGACCTACTCAGACTAAGATGACATTGCAACAGGGCAAAATTCAAAAATTCACTATATTTTCTGTATGCTGATATTGGCTTGAAATTTGAATATATTGTATCATTATATGTCTAGTTTGCTTGAAAAAGAGAATCAATTAATTTGATGAGTACATCTAGAGTTATTACTGTGAGAGTATAGCAAGCTTAGGCTGCCATATAAGGAAAATATGCATAAACACTAGGTCCACTTGCATGAATCATGCCATAGTTGCATAACAAGATGAAAATCTTACTTTATCATCATGGATTGATTTGGTTTATTGAAATAGGTCCTCAAGGCATTGAAGATAATAGTGGGAATAAGCCGGGACCATCCATGACTTAATAAGCTTGAAGGAGGAGGTTAGTAAATATCTAATGGTACTATACGTGTGAATAGTTAAATGCCATGAACATATACTCAATGGAATGAAATGTTATTTAATGTGATGATATTGAGGAATACATTGATGAAAAGATTGTTATACTCTTGATTTATTTATTTTCAAGAAACGTTGATAAATTATGACTTAGGAATGAGAGTATGTGGTGATATAAGCGGCCAAAGTTATGAGTGTAGTTATTAGGTGTTATATTGCTGAAATTTGGTGGATTTATAGTTGATTTGTTGAAAGAATAATATTTGATGTTGTTGGCAAGTAACACTATTCACAACCTGTGTGGCAATGATATATAACAGCCTGTGTGGTAATAACCTTCGATAACCTGTGTGGCAATAACCTTTTATAGCCTGTGTGGCAATGATATCTATAGCTTGTGTGACAATAAAGTATAACAACCTATGTGGCAATAACATTCAATAGACTGTGTGTCAATGATATCTATAGCCTATGTGACAATAAAATATAATGCCTGTGTGGTAATAACATTTGATAGCCTATGTGACAATGATATCTATAGCCTGTATGACAATAAAATATAATAACATATGTGGCAATAACATTCGATAGCCTGTATGGCAATGATATCTATAGCCTGTTTGGCAATAAAATATAACAGTCTATGTGGCAATAACATTCGATAGCCTTTGTGGCAATAAAATTCGATAGCCTATGTGGCAATGATATCTATAGCCTTTGTGGCAACAATATTTATAGCCTATGTGACAACTAAAAATGAAAGCCATTGTGGTAGTGATATTGATAGCCTATGTGACATTTAAGAGAAAAAACTCTTTATTTTGTGCATGGATATGATAATGAGTTATTAATATTTAAATGTTTGTTATGTTATTTGAGATCGAATTATCGTTATGAATTTACTTACTGAGTATGCAAGCTCACCATTTTGCATTAAATTTTATTTCAGGAAGAGTAGACTAAAGATTGCGTCTAGTTACATTTCGAAGTTGCTGTCTAGCAGTCTAATAGCGGTTGGGCCAATATGCAGTCTATTAGTATTTTAGTTTGTTTAGCCGTGTATACTTTATTGTAAATAATTACTATGTTATGAACAAGAGATATAGTGTAAGAAAAAAAATAATTGAAATCAGGTCTTTTAATGAAAATGGATAGACTGAGAGAATTTTAATGATTAGTAAATGGGATGTCACATTTTAGTGGTATTAGAGCGGGTAAATGATTCTGTAGACATGTGTAATATGAATGTGATATATATGATATTTGCATTGTGTTAATCTTACATGCATTGGCATATAGGAGTATGGATGCACCTGATAGAGTTCATACTGGCCCAAAGGTTAGAGATGAGTCTGTTGAGTTTGTTCATGCATGTGAGCATGTTGACCATTTTGCATAAAATTTTGAGGTGCCATGAAATAATCCAGCCATAGGTGTAAACCTAAATATCATATAGTTTTATTGAGATGATGTAAAGATTTGCAATAATAGCATATGTAGGACTTGCTATAAATAAGAATTACAATAGATTGAAAAAGTAAAGGGTAATTAACTTTGAAGGCACTACAGATCTTACTGAGGCTGAAGAGTGGCTTAGAAGAATTGAAAGAATCTTGAATAGGCTTGAATGCATCCTAGAGTAAAGTTGAAGTATGCAATATCTTTGCTTTAAAAGAATGCCTTGGATTTATGGGAGACTATTCTAGGTAGCTTTACTCAATCGATGACATTGACCTGGATGATTTTCTAAGTGAGTTTGTAAAAAAAGTAAACATCGTTGGTACACTTAGATAAGAAGATTATAAAGTTTTCTAATTAAAGAAAAATGATATAACAATTGCGAATTATGAGGTATAATTTGTTAAAACTCTCGAGATATGCCCTAAAGCATATGGCTACAG
>CATIWR010413637.1:0-37675 GCA_949677035.1 Omphalea diandra
GGAGTGGATGTAGGGATTGTTTTGCCCGAACCACTATAAAATCTTTGTCTCCTTGCAATTCTTTCTTCTTCCCTTAATCTTTAGTTTAAATTTTTAAACACCAATTCAACCCCCCTTCTTGGTGCCTAGGGACAACACATAGCAAGTACCCAATGTTCATCTTTTATGGCCTCATCTATGGTCTTAGGCTTAATAAGGGAAACAAAAGTAAGATTGGTGCATGCATTTCTAAATGATGATCTAGTAGTTACCTGACTTGAAGGATCACCAATGATGAGATCTCTTGGATGATCTTTCTTGAAGATCCAATCCTTTTTCAATTGAGTTTGTTCTTCATTTGGTGTGGGAAATGGTTGATCTAAATTTTCTTCACTTCACATTTCTTGTGGCCTGTCCACATTCTTCCTTTGTTTTTCAATATTTAGCTCACTCATGGGACCTACAAGATCATCAACTTCTTCTTATATTCTTGAAGAAGTAAGGTTAGATTCATAAAAAAAAATAACATGCATAGACTCCTCAACAATAAGTGTTCTCTTCTTAAAATTTTATACCCTTTGTTGGTAGTAAAGTATCCAAAGAAAATTCCTTCATTAAATTTAGAGTCAAATTTACTAAGGTTGTCTTTAGTATTTAGAACAAAATATTTGCAACCTAAGACTTTAAAATATGTAATATTGGGCTTCTTATTGTTCCATAACTCATAGGGAGTTTTCTTTAATAAGGGCCTGACTAAGACTCTATTTAAGACATAACAAGAAGAGTTTACAGCTTTAGCTTAGAAATACTTAAGAAGATTGTGCTCATTTAACATGGTCCTAGCCATTTCTTGAAGAGTTTTATTTTTCCTTTCTACTACATCATTCTGTTGTGGTGTTCTAGGAGTTAAGAAGTTGTGTGAGATACCATACTCAACACAAAAGCTATGGAATTTAGCATTCTTAAACTCTACTCCATGGTCACTTCTAATAGAAGATATTTTCAAATCGTTTTGGTTTTGAATTCTCTTTGCAAAGGTCTTAAATGCATTAAAACAAGAGTCCTTATGAAGGGGAACAACACCCAAGTGAACCTACAATAGTCATCTACTATGACAATTGCATAATGCATGCCTCCCAAGCTATACACTTTGAAGGTCCAAACAAATCCATGTGAAGCAATTGCAAGGGTCTAGTTGAACTTACCTTAATTTTGGCTTTGAATAAAGATTTTACCCGTTTTCCTTTTTGACATGCTTCACAAATTCCTACCTTTGAGAACTTGATTTTTGGTAGACTTTTAACCAAGTTTCTTTATTTCAGCTTGTTGAAGAGTTCCATGCTAGCATGTTTTAGCCTTCTATGCCAGATTTTACTTTCATTCACTATAGATACTAGACACTTTGCATCATGGTTAATGAGAGAATTTAATTCAATGACATAAATGTTATGAATTCTCTTACCAATGAATAAAATTTTATTGTCACTCATCCTTGACACATAGTAAGCTTATGGTTCAAACATAACTTTAGGCCCTTTATCATGAAGTTGACTTACACTCAGCAGATTATGTTTGAGCCCATCAATAATCAAAACTTTATCAAGAATGAGTGAATCAACATCCTTACCAACTTTACCTGTGCCAATGATTTTGGCTTCCCCATTGTTTTTAAATGATGCATTCGCAAGTCCCTTAGATTTCTTTAATTGAGTGAATAACTCTTTTTATCCTATCATGTGCTTTGAACATCCACTGTTTAGATACCACTTTTGCTTTTCAACTTGGGATTTCAAGCACATCTGCAAAAAAAGAAGAATCAAGTCTTAGGTACCCAAATCTTCTTGGGTCCTAAAGGGTTAGTTCTAGTCAACTGGTCATTGTGCCTTCTAGTAAGGTAATAATAAGCAATATGGCCATAAATACCATAACAAAAGCATTCACCATTGAAGTGCATAAGTGTCATATTCCTAGGTGGAACATACACATGGTGTTGGTGAGATTTATAACTCCTTTGAACTAATTGTCTTAGAGTGTTTCTTATGTGAGGTGCTCTCATGTAAGGTGTATACCTATATCTATGTTTATGCCAATTTTTATGCCTTTGGAGACTTTGCCTCTTAGGCTTGTAAGAATAATACATGTAGTCATAGTTGGCTCTAGAAGAAGCATGTCTCATTTATGTGTGAATAAGCTGAGACTTAGCCTTTGTGCCATTGGTCTTGGCATTTCCCTTTTTAAGAACTTTTGGCATTTCATTGGTTTAAGCATGCTAACTTCTTTAGACTTAACAAAGATTGTCCTGGAAGTAAAAGGAGAAGTAGAAGTAGTAACATTGTATCCTAATCTATGTTTAATGGATGGACTCTTTTGAATTTGAAGGATAGAGTCTAGTTTCTCCTTTCCTTTAGTGAATGTGTTGAGATTATATCTGAACTTAGAATTCTTAATAGCTAGATACTCAACCTCCTTAGCCAGAGTCTCTTAACTCTTAGCATAATCTTTTAAAAATTTATCCTCTTTCTTAAGAGTAAAGGTGCTAGACTCTAGAGTCTTAACTTTTATGGTAAGCCGAGTGATAACTGAATATAACTCATCTGTAAAATAAGAATAAAAAAGATTTATCTCATTCTCATCATTGTTGTTAGTATCATTATTAGAGGAGTGCTCACTTGAAGACTTATCTTATCTCTCCTTAATTGCCATGGGACATAGATTGGCTAACTCTTTTCTAATGTCCTCCTAATCAGGTTCGGAGTCACTTGTATCATCCTAAGTAGCCTTGGACACTTCCTTATCTTTCTTAGAGGTGTATTTCTTTGCAGGACTTTGTTATTCTTTACCTTAGGACAATCTGACTTGATGTGCTCTTTCTCATTACATCCATAGCAAATGAGTTGACTTTTACTACTTTTCTTCTTATATCTCCTTACTCTTTTGCTCTTTGAGAGAAATCTTTTTACTCTATTTGTTATAAGGGCAAGTTGGTCATCTTCAATATTGTTTTCAACATCATTAGAAGAAGATGTTAGTAAACAAGAAGAAGAAGGGGATTCAGAGCGTACCTCTTTTACTTTTAGGGCCAAATCTTTCTTTCTCACTCCAAAGCTTTCAATGAGTTCATGGGTTAGAAGCTTTCCATGAGTTCATTCAAAGATAGGACTTCTAGCTTATTATCCTCCTCTATGGTTGTCTTCTTAGCTTCCCACTTGTCCTTAGGAAGAGTTTTTAGGATCTTTGCAACCATATCTTTATTGGAGTAGGACTTTTCAAGAGTTTTAAGAGTGCCCATTATGTCAATGAACCTATCCAACAATAGATTCACCAGGCTGGTAGACAAATGTAAGCATGCATTTGTATTTGTTTCTTTTCAACTTTGTTGGTGCCTTCATGCTAAGCCTGCAAAGTGTCTCAGATTTTTTTGTTGATGTGCACATTTGCAGTTTTGCGTACTAAGATTTATAAATAGCACAAAAGAGAACGTGCATGGCTCATTTATTTTTTAGATTTCCCTTTTATTCTTTCGATGTCCATTCACTCTTAGGTTTAGAAACAAGAACATCTCCAATCAATTTAGTTAGAACTTCTCTTCCTTCTTTAATAATGTCTCATAGATCTATGGTTTCACTGTCTAGAAAGATTTCCATATGGTTTTTCCAATACGTGTAGTCATCTCCTTTAAAGAACTATGGCTTGTGGATGGATCATGATTCCTCATGACTTGCTATGATCTTTACTTTGAGCATTTAAGCATTGATAGAGAGAGACAAACTTTGATGCCAATTGTTGTCTCTTGGTGCCCTAGAAGGGGGAGTTGAATAGGACAATGGCAAGTAAAAACAATTAAAACTATATGCAAAAATAATGAGAAATTGAGACAATCAATTTATAGAGGTTTGACACAATCCTGCCTACATCTTCTCCTCTAGTCTTCCCACTAGAGCCTTTTACTATCTAGATAGCTTTCAAGTGCTATCAATCACCTTTACAATAGTACTTTTTAGATATTACCAAGCCATTATAAGTAGATTTTCAGGTGCTATTAAAATCATTTCTCAAAGTAGTTTATAGGTACTACCTTACACCTTCACAACAATGGTTTTAGATCTTTTAAGATCTCATAAACCAAAAAAAAAAAAACTTTCTCTAAAGAATTTACAACTTAAAGATAAGAAAGAATACTCTCACTCAAGCAATAATCAATAAAGAATACACTTACATGAATTATTTGACTTGGTGGAGAGTTTTGAGATATGTCTTAAAGCTTGTTCTTCAACTCTATTCTAAAGATGAGTTTTGCAAGTTTTTAACAAAGATCTTCCCTTAAAGTTAGATAACTCTTGTTTTCATCCCTTCATTAAAGATTGCTTACGCAATAGAATATACTTGCTTATGAATATTTTTCTCTTTTTTCACTACTCAATTTTGTTATGGAACAATCTGTTTATATGCAGAGACACCACACTAGCCATTAGAAAGAAGGCTGCCACTCCATGTCATAAAGTAGTCAATTAACGCATGTTGGACAACCTTCATACCCATTGTTGGGTGAGAATACAACTTCAATGCCCATTGTAACTAGATGCTCCTCTTTTGACTTTCTCAATTTTTCAGTCACCTACTCCTTCAACGACCATTGAAGCTTTTTAACACCTATTAGAATTTAACTTTAACTCTTGTTAAGACATGGACAATTCTCATTTAAGTTTCTAGAAGGATGTAAAACTTGACACTCTATTTTCAAGTTTTTCTACAGTGCTTCAACAGTTGTTGGCTTGCTTTCAATGCTCGTTGAAGAGGATCTCAATGCCTATTGCAAATATGAGGGTGCCTCATTAGAGGGTCTAGAACGTTAAAGCTTTGCTTCGGATCTTTTCCAACACCCTTGGTAAAACACCAACACCTTGTCGGGACTTTGAGAGTTCTGTTCACATCAAGTCATTTGGTCCAACAGCTGTTGTGAAAATGCAACACATGTTGAGGTCTCAATAAGCCATGCCAGTTGCAAAAATGCAATGCCCATTATGAAGGTCAACTTGGGAAGCTCAAGTGTTTGAGTTCTCCAACGCCTGTTGATTCTTGAGAGAGACGCCAGTTGGGAGGTCTAAAAGACTTTACTAACTTTTGGGTGTCACTTCAATGCCTGTTGAAAATATTCAGCGCCCGTTGATGAAGTCACAATGCCCATTGAAATGCAGCAACACTCGTTGGCTTTGAATACTTAGAGTTTTTAACCAAACTATTTTCCCAAAAGCCTTTGATCAAAAGATTGATGTACCTACAAGATTTTACACGCTAACTAGGACAAGAGTTAGCTTTTAGATATATTTATAATCATCAAAACAAGATTGGTCCATCAATGTCCCAAGCTAGGTTCAACAAATAACACTAACTTAAAGATATAAATATTTTTTATATTATTTTAGTAATTTTAAATAATCACAAATTTCAAAATTGAAGTAATAATTAGTTTTATAAAGAAATATTATCCATCCAATTAAAATTTATAATTTATGGTTTTGTCAATTTAAAAATTTCTATATATTTTTATGTCAAAAAAAAATTTTTTTTAGTTAGCCACTTTATATATAGTATAGATTAAGGTTACTATTTTCAATTTAAAAATTTTATACTCTTTTATGTCCTAAAAAAGTTTTCCATATGTAATCACTAAAATAGATAAATAAATTATATCTATCTTAATCCTTAAAATATTTAATGTCAAAAAAGTTTTTCTTAATTAGTCACTTTTATAAATAGTATAGATTAAGGTTACTATTGTCAACTTAAAAAAATTCTATACTCTTTAATATCCAAAACAAAGCTTTCCTAAGTTTAACCATTTTTATATATGATATAGATAGATAAATTATATTTATTTTAAATTTTAAATATTAAAATATAAAATAACACTAATTTAAAGATATAAACATATTTATCCATTATTTCAGTTATTTTAAATATAATCACAAATTTAGAAGATTAAACTAATAATTAGTTTTATAAAAAATATTATTTATCCAAATGAAATTTATAATTTAAAGTTATTATACATCCTTATGTATGAAAAAGTTTTTTCTAATTAGACGCTTTTAAATATAATATAGATAGATATAGAATAGATATTCAATTATTTTAAATAATCACAAATTTTAAAGATTGAATAAATAATTAATTTTATAAAAAAATATTATTTATCCAATTAAAATTTATAATTTAAAATTATTATTATCAATTTAACAAAGTTCTACAAGTCCCAAAAATTTTCATTAATGTACCACTTTTATATATAAAAAGTATAGATAAAGTATATTTCTCTTCATTTTTTAAATATTTGAAAAATAAAATAACACTAACTTAAAGTTATGAACATTTTTATCTATTATTTCTTTTATTTTAAATAATTATAAATTTTGAAGATAAAACTAAAAATCAATTTTATAAAAATTTTATCCATCTATTTAAAAATTTTAACTTAAGATTATTATTATTATTATTATTATTATTATTATTATTATTATTATTATTATTAAAAGTTTTATGCTTTTTTATATCTGAAAAATTTTTCTTATTTAGCCACTTTTATATGCAGTATAGATTTTAAGTGATCACAAATTTCAAAAATTGAACTAATAATTAGGTTTATAATAAAAAATATTATCCATGCAATTAAAATTTATAATTTAAAGTTATTATTATTAATTTTAAAAAGTTTTATATCTTTTTATGTCTAAAAAAGTTTTTCCTAGTTAATCATTTTTTTATATAGCATAGATATTTCAATTACTTTAAATAATCACAAATTTTAAAAAATTGAACTAATAATTAGTTTTATAAAGAAATATTATCCGTCAATTAAAATTAATTTAAGATTATTATTATCAATTTAACAAAATTCTATATCTTTTTTTATCCAAAAAAATTTTTCCCAGTTATTATATATAGTAGGTATAGATATTTATCTTAATTTTTAAATATTTTAAATTAAATAACACTAACCTAAGGATATAAAAAAAATTGTATCCATTATTTCAATTATTTTAAATAATTAAGAATTTCAAAGATAAAACTAATTAACTAGTTTTTTAAAGAAATATTAGTCATCTAATTAAAATTTATAACTTAAGGTTATTCTTGTTAATTTTAAAACTTTATACCCTTTTATGTCTAAAAAAATATTTTATAGTTAACCACTTTGATATATAGTATATATAAATTATATTTATCTTAATTTTTTTAATATTTAAAAAATAAAACGACACTAAATTAAAGATATAAATATTTTTATCTATTATTTCAATTAATTTAAATAATTACAAATTTTAAAGATAAAACTAATAATTAGTTTTATAAATAAATAACATTCATCGAATTCAAGTTATCATTGTTAATTGTAAAAGTTTTATGCCTTTTTATCTCTGAAAAAATTTTTAGGTATCTACATTTACATATAGTATGGATAGATATAGTATAAATACTTCAGTTATTTTAAATAATCTCAAATTTTAAATAGTAAGCTAATAATTATTTTTATCACGAAATATTATCTATCCAATTAAAATTTTTAACTTAAAGTTATTATTATCAATTTAAACGAGTTCTAAATGTCTAAAAAAAATTCACTAATTAACCACTTTTATATAGATAAATTATATTTTTCTTAATTTTAAATATTAAAATAAAATAATACTAACTTAAAGATATAAATATTTTTATCTATTATTTTATTTATTTTAAATAATTATAAATTTCAAAGATAAAACTAATGCTTAGTTTTATAAAGAAATATTATCAAATCATATTAAAATTTATAACTTAAGATTTTTATTGTCAATTTTAAAAGTTCTATACCTTTTTATGTCAAAAAAAAGTTATCTTTAGTTAGCCACTTTTATATATAATATAGATTTTAAATAATAATAAATTTTAAAAATTGAACTAATATATCATTCATTCAATAAAAATTTATAATTTAAAGTTATTATTATCAACTTAAAAAAGTTTTATATCCTATTATGTTCAAAACAAAATTTTCTAATTAATCACTTTATATATAGTATAAATATTTCAATTATTTTAAATAATTACAAATTTTAAAATGGAACTAATAATTAGTTTTATAAATAAATATTATTCATTTAATCGAAATAACTTAAGGTTATTATCATCAATTTTTTTGTCCAAAAAAGTTTTTACTAATCAACTACTTTTATATAATAAGTATGGATAAATTATATTTATCTTAATTTTTTAAATATTTAAAAAATAAAATAACATTAACTTAAAGATATAAAATGTTGGCTTGGATGAATATGAGACAACCCAAGAGGAAGGAGTGAATTGGGTTGTAAATAAAAATAGCACAAATAAACAATACAGAAACAATAAACACAAATCAACATAGAGTTTTGCAGTGGTTGGATAATGTGCCTTCTCCACTCTCCAAGATTTCACTTATGCCTTTTCTATTGTTTTTCCAGATCAAGAAAAATCTTTCCTTTTCCAGGCTAAGGAAGAACCTTCCCTTTTCTAGGCTTAAAAACAACTTTTACAATTATTCTCTTTTAATAAGGAACAAGAGAGTCAACCCAACCCTTGATATTTTTTAAGGTACAATACCAACATTTTAACGACTAGCAAAGATAGATCTAAGCAGTGTCAATGTCTCTCAATTTGGCAGCAATTACACTTTTAGTGCTTAAGAAAACCTACTCTTAAAGAGTTACAAAGTAATCCTCACTCTACCTAAATTAAGGCAACACCAAAAGGTTTGCACAAGGAGCTTACTAGATATTCTCTAGTTTATTACAAATTTTTTCCAAAGTTTTATCATCTTTTATGATCTTAAAAAATGTTCCTTATATAGCAAAACTTTAAACTAGTCGTTGGAATAATTGATGTTTAGTATGACAACTTTTTAGCAAACTAGCTGTTAGAGGTGACAACATCCACTGATTCTTAACAACACCTGTTGATCTTATAATGGATACTTCTAATGCCCATGGATACTTCCAACTCTCATTGATACTTCTAATGTCTGTTGTTAGTTTCTTAATGCCCTTTGTGAATTTCACAATGCCTATTCGATAGTCTAGAATACTCTAGACATTTGCAACATTAGCTCAAGCCTCGCTACACATTTCTCAACACCCGTTGGAGTATGATCAATGTATGTTGGAGTATGAACAATGCCTATTATTGATTTCTTAGAAAGTATGAGCTTGGTGCTCTATTTTTCAAGATTTGTAGAAAATGCTTCAACGACTATTGGAGAATTCGCAATGCCCGTTGGAAACATCTAAATGCTTATTGATTGTTTAAGTGTACCTTGTTTGGGGGTTCAAAAGGTGTAGCACAAACTAGAGCACTTTTTCAACACCCGTTGTAAATATGCAATGCCTTTTGCTAGGTCTAGATCAATTCCCATGGCGAGGTCTAAAATGCATAGCTCATGTATGAGCATTTGTCTAATGTTTGTTATGATATTCGAATACCTGTTGGGAATTATTGAATGCCCATTGAAAGTTGTTCAATGCCCATTGCATTCATTCTCCCCTTTTACTATTTGTTAAGTCTGCTTATAGAATGCAAAAACTGTAAAGTATAAACATTAGAACTTCTCAAGGTTTTGTCAATGTTTTATTATCATCCAAAACACATCATTCAAAGTAGAGAAGTGAGACCAATGCCTTCGAGTAACATGTTCTCTAAGCATTCTCCCCATTGACATAACATTCTCCCTATTTCTGAATGATGGCAAAACCAAGATGTTTTGATACCAAAAATTCAAAACTTAAAATGCAAAGGACACCACATGTTACAACACAAAAATACAAATGTTACTTACAAGGTTAGATATCAAATATACCACAAAGGATACCAAATGTTGAATGTCAAAAACACATAACATACTAAATGTTATGTTATCAAGTGAGTTCAAATAAGATTATCCAAATCTAAACAAATAAGTGATACTGATCAAAGCATCCAAAAATTCTTCCCCCTTTTTGTCATCACGACAAAAATAGATACCAAAATATGTAATGCTAAAAAAATTATACAATGCAAATAAAATTCTCCCTTTTAATATTTAGACCAAATTTCTCAACATCAAAGCAAATCAATGATACCAAAAAATTAATGGTATCACTTAAAATATCAAATGATGTTATCTAAATTGCAAAACTCTTAGAGAAGAAAAACTCCCCCTATCTATATGCTTTCTACTAACAAGTCTCCCAAGATATTCAAACAATAATTTAGTTGATATTACTTGGGGTCACATGTTCTATACATGTGTTGAGGATAACAAAAGAGGAAGGATAGTTACTAGAGATCCATAATTTAAACTTCCCTTTAGCAAAAACATGTTAAACAATAAGAATGGATAGAAATACATTACAGTTTATGATTTTCAAAATACAATAGCCTATTCAAAATACAATAGCCTATTCAAAATCTGTATCTCTACTTACCATTTGATTTTCTATTTTGAGTAGAGGGTGAGAAGCCTCAAATCTTGCAAAATTAAATATTTTTTAATATCCATTTTCTTTTGGGTCCATGTGGGTTAGCAGCATAAACATGTTTATCTCTCAATATAGCATAACAAAAGTATCCTTTATGGCTATATTTTTCATAACAAAAACATTGCCAAATGAATGCTTTAAAAGTTCATTTGTGGAGCTAGTGTGAGGTGGCTTTCTAAAGGATTGATGTTTAAAATGTGAAGGGACCTGTGCATTCTTGATATACTTAGTTTCATAAATAAAGGCATGATTTGCCTTTGGCTCGTGATAGTGTAAATGTGAGCAGTTAATGTTGTGCTCATGTGATTTTGATGAAGGTGAGGGTATTCGAGCTTTGAAAGAATCTCTCATAAACTTTGGCTTTGAAATGAAAGGTTTAGAATGATCAAAGTCTAAGTTGTATATCTTTTGAAGTCTTTTTAAAGGCTAAAAAAAGATCAAGTTTTCCTTTTCCTTTTGTAAAAGAGGCAAGTGAAACCTTCAAAGTTGAGATCTCTTTCTTAAGACTCTTATTTTGAGAAGACATAATTTTATAAAACTTATTTTCTTTTTTTCAAAGCCTCATTTTCCTTTTGTAGTAGATCAAAAGTTTCTTAAGCCACCAATTCAGTTTTCAAAAATTTGTTTCTTTCAAAACTTTTATCAAGATCATTGTTGGTGGATTTTAGGGCCTTAATAATATTTTTAACAGTAAACATGTCTTCTAACTCTTGATCATCCTCATCTAAATCATTATCAAAAGAGTCAGGACATACTTGTTTTGAAGAGTTCTCTTCTAAGGCCATAAGGCAGAGTAATAGAAATTCTTCTAGCATATATTTTTAAGTTAGGAATTAGGAATTTTCCTATTTTTTTAGCATATTTATCCTAGAATAAGATAATTTATATCTCTTTCATATTTACACAAAAATCTCTTAAAAATAAGTTAAATTATTATTTCAACAGCGCTACATAGACTATTACTAAATGAGACATAAAGTTGAATAATCAGCAGCATGTGTTAAGTCTCATTTATGGCCCATGTGTTAGATCATGTAGAGATATAGAGTTGAATAATCAGTAGCATGGGATCACGATAATAATTAAGTGCATGGGTAGTTATATGACCCATGCATCGGGTCATGCAGATCGATCATAATAGAATGCAAAATGCAAGAAAAGGGTTCCTTTTTAAATATAAAAGAGACCTAGTTTGAGAATTCATTTTAGGTAGACAAGAGGCATTTTTAGACAGAAGAATTCAGATCTAGATCTACTTAAAATTTATAAGAGAAATTTAGAGAGATTAAGAGAGTTTTCTAGATTCATTGTTTAGGGTAAGATTATTCTTTTTAGGAATTCTTTTTCTAATTCAATAGGTTTCTTCAATTTTGCTTCATCTTTTTCTTTTAGAATGAACTGATTCTTTTATTATATGGATTAGGGTAAGAGCCTAAAAATTTTTAATGATTATATAAAGAGATTACATTTCAAAACTACTGAGTTTTCTTGATTTAACGTGTTTAAGCTTAGTTTACTTGAATGTATGATGGCCACATATATTTAAGGATTGAGATCCTAGATCATGTAATAAGAGTTGTCTAGGGTTGGTCATAACATGTTGAACTAAAGGATTAATACCACAAGAGTAAGATTAATCTCTAGAGATTGTCAAGGGATATTCATAAAAATTAATACATTATTGTTGAGTTTTGTGACCATGAAAGTAGAAATAATCTCAGTGGTAATAGATCCAATTTTGCTTGAGAATGATTATTAGGTAATCGAGGAAATCCATCTTTAAGGATAATTCATTCACTTGAAAAAAGAATTTTTATGTAATTGTGAAAGTGTTGTGGTGTAACCCAAATTCATTAGACATTATTTTATATAAGAGTTTTCTTAATTTAAAATTTATTTTAATTTATATTGGAATTTCATATCTTTAGGTTTATTATTTTTCAGTGTTCAGTTGTTAGATAATAAGAAATTTTAATTCTTTGGTACTTGTGAAAATTAGTTTCGTAAGAACGATATGTACTCTTTAGTATATTACTTGAAGTGATTTGTACACTTGCAAGAGTTTTACATGCAAGTGCTTGAAATTGATTTTTCATAATATCAATTTTTATTGAAATTTTTATTAATCTAGTATTTAATTCTGTATTTTAAGAAATTTGGTGATCCTAATTATTTTTATTTCCTTTGAGATAGGTTGATCTTTTAGTTATGCAATGGTAAAAAAGTTTAGAGTTATTTGAACTTGATCCTAAAATCAAGCATACGTTTCACATCCGCAAGTGCATCCCACTATAGAAAAAGAATTCATAGAGAGCAATCGTGGTTGATGACATAGAAAAAGAAAAAGAGGTGAAACAAAGATAAATAAATGGAGGAGACACAAATAGACAGCCAAAAGTATTGCAGGATTTTGCCATGCCTTGAAATTAGGAAACATAATAAAGCATATTGAGACTAGTTGTCGCCAACTATAACTTTGAAATTAAACTGACGATCATGCAGATGGTAAAATAAAATACATTTGGGGGTGAAGCTACTGAAGACCCAAATGCCCATATTTCTACCTTCCTGAAAATTTGTGTAACTTTCAAAATCAATAAAGTGATTGATGATGCTATCAGATTGTGGTTGTTCCCTTTTTCTTTGCGAGACAGGACAAAAAGATGGTTGAACTCCATGACAATTCATTTGCTACTGAGGATATATTGTTTTAGGAATTCTTAGAGAAATATTTTCCACTGAGCAAAACTATACAGATCAGACAAACAATTACTAGCTTCAAACAAGAACTAGATAAGACATTTGTATGAAGCATGAGAGAGATTTAAGGAGTTGTAAAGGAGATATCCACTTCATAGCTTGTCGAATTGATTATTAGTCCAAACATTTTACAATGGGCTTAATCATTCATTGCGTATTACCCTTGATGTTGTAGTTGAAGGTGCATTAATGGGAAAATCAACTCATGATGCTTATGTTTTATTAGAAGAAATGGCTTTAAATAATTACCAATCGAGAAGTCGACAAAAAGGTTATAGATATCCATGATATTGATGCTTATACTATTTTTAATGCTAAAGTAGATGCCCTTGTGAAGAAACATGATGAAGTGAGCGTGCATGTTATTCACATACCAATGATAAGTTATAAAAGGTATGGCAAAGGACACTTGAGTACTGAATGTCAATTGAGCAGTCCTTTTACTCAAAACTCTATCAAACCTATACATTATATGAACAACCTTAATAAGGACGCCTATAATCCTTATTTCAAGACCTGTAATCATAGGTGGAGGAATCATCCTAATTTCTTTTAGAGCAATCAAGCTAACTAACTTAAACCTTCTCATGTTCTTAGGTTTCCTCAAAGGCAATAAGGTGGTGTACTTATGGGCCAATACAATCAACAAAAAAAGAAACAACCGTAGGATATGCAAAAATTTTGAATTGAGAAGTTTGAGAAGGTGGAAACAAAGTTAGACAAGATTGATAAGTTTGAGTTAAGGATAAGCCAAATGGAGAACATAATAGGAATTTGGAGGTGCAAATTAAGCAAATGGCAAATAATTTTAGTGCTAGATCATAAGGTAAATTACCGAGCAAGACTGAATTCAACCTAAGAGAGCAATGTAAGGCACCAACTTTGAGGAGTGGCATGAAGATACTTGACCCTACATATAAGGACAAGACTAAAACTAAGATGACAGCCCCAAAATGTCAAATGCCTAAAAATTTAGAGAATTTAAGCCTGAAATTCCACCGAGGGGGGAGGGGGGGCAACAACAAAAATTATTCAAGATAATGATCATAAGGTGGAAGAAGACAAATAAGATGAAACGAGCTAGCCTATATTAGTGAGACCTTATGTTACAACTATTTCTTTTGCTTAAAGGTTGCAAAAATAGAAGCTAGACAAGCAATATGCAAAGTTCTTAGAGATATTTAAACAACTTCATATCAATATCCCATTTGTGGAGGTGTTAGCACAAATGCCCACATATGCAAAATTTCTCAAGGATCTTTTATCTAATAAGAGAAAACTGGAGCAATTTGAGATAATCACTCTTTTAGAGGAGTGTAGTGTTATAATTTAAAATAGGGTTCCACCCAAGCTTAAGGATCCAGAGAGTTTTTTCATTCCTTGTTAAATTTCTGATTGCAAATTTAATAGAGCATTATGTGATTTAGGTTTAAGTATTAGTCTAATGCCTCTTTCTATTGGCAGAACATTAAATTTGGGTGAAATCTAACTAACCACAGTTACTTTACAATTGGTGAATTGTTCTATCAAATACTTGATTAGAGTGGTGGAGAATATACTTATGTGAGTGGGTAAATTTTACATTCTAATAGATTTCATTATTTTAGACATGGATGAGGATATAAAGATATATTTGATTATCGATAGAGAATTCTTAGCCATTACAAGGCTATTATAGATGTAAAGAAGAACAAACTCACCTTGAATGTGATGAGAGAATTTGTAGAGCTCAATGTTTTCAAGGCGATAAAATAGCCCTATTCAAATAAGGAATGCAATAAAGTATATGTGATAAATAGTCTGGTGCAAGAGGTGTTTTAAGAGGACTAGCATGAAGATCCATTTGAGGCTTGTTTGGTTTAAGAGACATCATCTTCCCATGATAATTATGAGATTACTAGTGCAACCCATTTTTTAGAAGCAAATCCTCCATTCAGAAATTCCAAATTTGAGGAATTTGGCCAAGGTAAAACACTTCCCCCTCCTTTCATTGAAAAAGCTTTAATTTTAGAGCTCAAACCTCTTCCTCTTCACTTAAGTTATGTCTTTCTTGGTGACTAGTAATTATTTCAACTCATTTGACTAAATTATTGTTGAGGGAATTGAGAATGCGAAAGAGAGCTATAGGATGGACTATTAGTGATATAAAAGGAATTAGTCTTTCCTTCTATATGCATAGAATTCTTATAGAGGATTATCATAAGCCATCCATTGAGCACCAAAGGATATTAAATCCAAATATGAAGGAAGTAGTACAAGCTGAAATTTTAAAACTCTTAGATGCAGGTATTATATATTCAATACCAGATAGTTCATAGGTTAGTGTCCCATGCAAGTTATGTCTAAGAAAGTTGTGATGATTGTAATTACCAATAAGCAAAATGAATTGATTTCTACAAGAATGATTACTAGGTGGAGAGTATGTGTAGATTATAAGAAGCTTAATAAGGCCACTTAAAAGAATCATTTGCCTTTGTCATTCATTGATCAAATGCTTGAAAGGCTTTGGGGTCGTGCTTATTATTGCTTTTTAGATGGTTATTCTAAGCATAACCAAATTCTTATTGCTTTAGAAGACTCAAAAAAACTAACTTCACTTGCCCTTATGACATTTTTGCTTTTAGGAGAATGCCATTTGGTTTATGTAATACACCAACTATATTTAAGCGGTGTATGATAGCAATTTTTAATGATTTTGTTAAGAAAACTATGGAGATTTTTATGGATGATTTTTCAATTTTTAGGGATTCATTTGATGTATGCTTAGCTAATATTTCCATGGTTTTGCAACGACGTGAAGAAATGAACCTAGTTTTGAATTGGAAGAAGTGTCATTTTATGATATAAGAAGG
Organism: Omphalea diandra; assembly: GCA_949677035.1. Classification (NCBI taxonomy): domain Eukaryota; kingdom Viridiplantae; phylum Streptophyta; class Magnoliopsida; order Malpighiales; family Euphorbiaceae; genus Omphalea; species Omphalea diandra. The sequence continues at coordinate 16,118 of CATIWR010413637.1, forward strand.
TGTGGTACTTGGCCATAAGGTTTCCAAAAAAGGAATTGAGGTGGATGGAGCAAAAAAAGAGATCATAGAGAAGATGCCTCTACCCACATCTATTAAGAGAGTATGGAGTTTCCTTAGTCACACATGATTTTACCATTATCTTATTAAAGATTTTTCTAAGATTATAAAGTCTCTTTGTAACTTGTTTAATAAAGATATTGCATTTAATTTTGATCAAGAATGTCTTGATGCTTTTTGCAGGTTAAAGAAAGCATTAACTTCGACACCCATCTTAGTAACCCTAGATTAGAGCCAACCATTTGAGCTAATGTATGATGTAAGTGATTTCACTATTGACTTGTCTTGGGCCAAAAAAGGACAAATAAATGCATATAATTTATTATGCAAGCAAGACTCTCAATGAAGCTCAAGTTAATAATGTTATTACAAAGGAATTTTTTACTATAATGTATGCATTTTATAAGTTTAGGTCATATTTGGTGGGTTCAAGGTCATCATGTATACAGACCATGCTGCAATAAAGTACCTATTGAGCAAGAAAGTTGCCAAGCCTCATTTAATCCACTGGGTACTTTTATTGCAAGAGTTTGATCTTGAAATCAGAGATAAGAAAAGGACTAAAATTGTAGTAGCATATCACTTGTCTTGAATTCAACCTCAAGAAAGTGGAAGCACCAATTTAAAAATCAAGGAAGAATTTTCGGATGAACAACTCTATGTTTAATACTGGTACACCTTGGTACATAGACATTGTCAACTACATTATGAGTGGTATCATCTTTACAGACATGTCCTACCAGTAAAGGAAAAAATTTCTAGCAAATTATAGGCGTTATTTTTTGGAATAACCTTTTATGTACAAACATTGTGCTGATGGCCTTATTAGAAGGTGTGTGCCTAAGAAATTCATGGCATTTTAAGATATTTTCATTCTTTACAAAGTGATGGAAATTTTAGCACCATTAAAACAATTGTAAAGATCTTACAAAGTGGTTTATATTGGCCTACGATGTTTTAGGATACATAGGAATTCATACATTCGTGTGATCACATCTCAAAATGCCAGGAAATACCATTTAATAACATTTTTGAAGTGGAATTCTTAATGTATAAGGCATCAACTTTTTGGGACCATATCCTCCATCTTATAGGCAACTCTACATCTTAGTTGTAGATTATATGTCTAAGTGCGTTGAAACACTTGCTTCACTAATAAATGAAGCTAAGGTGGTGACTAGGTTATTAAGAAGTTCATTTTCTCAAGATTTGGGGTGCCTAGAGCTATTATTAGTGATGGTGGGACTCATTTTTACAAGGCAGTTTGAAACTTTGCTTAAGAAATATGGAGTCACACAAACTAAGGAACAGGTTGAAATTTTAAATAGGGAATTGAAGCATATCCTAGAAAAAACAGTATCACAGCTAAGGAAGGATTGGTCATAGAAGCTGGATGACACATTATAGGCATATAAAACAACATTCAAGACACCTTTGGAAATGTCTCCTTATAAGCTAGTCTTTGCCAAAGCTTGCCACCTTCTAATAGAACAAGAACACAAGTCATACTAAGCTATATGATTCCTAAATTTTGATTTGAGAAAGGTTGGAGAAAAGTGTCAACTTCAGTTGAATGTGTTGGATGAAATTCACATGAATGCTTATAAGAGTGCTAGAATTTATAAGGAGAAAACGAATTTATGGCATGATAAGTGACAGTTCTTCATTTTTGGTATTTTTAATGTTAGTTTTATTATTAATTAAGTCTAATTTAGAAAAAAAATACTAGAAGATGTCTTACTTTTGGGTTGTATTTTATGGTTTTATAGAAAATTCTAGAAATTGGAGTTGATTGATGAATTATGAGAGTTTTTTAAGTGAAATTATACAGTTTCAAAAATTCAGGGATCAACCAAAAATTTGACAGTTCAAGGACCAATTTTGATATTTTTTAGATAGAATTTGAGTCCTATCCTAATTCGGTTGGGAAAGATCAGTGCAATATATTTGGGGAAGTTTCACCGGGTCCTATTCAAAAGGAGAGTTTATTATTAGTTTTTTTTCTGATTGGTGGAGGAGGATATTTTTCCTATTTTGAGAGAGAGTAAGGAGAGCATAAATAGGAGGAGGAGAATTCCAAGAGAAGGGAGCTTTTTTTTGTTTTTGGAGAAGAAGCTGTCCAAAATAGGAGAATTATTAGCTATCCATAAAGCTTGAAGAGAATTAGAGACTACAAGGGTTTTATCATGAAAATTTTTCTATTTTATTTTCTCTTTATGTTGATATTGGCTAGTAATTCCATTATGAACTAAACTAGTTAGACACTTGAGTATGGGGAACCCTAAGATGAGTTTTGAATGACGATTTTCTTTAGATAATACAATCTTTTCATTATTTTATGGAATTCAATTGTGTTTGCTCTTTATCTCCTTGAATTTATATATCCGAAATATTGATTCTTGTTTTACAATTCTTTAAACTTTGATTGAGAAATCAAGTTATTGAATAGATTTAGCATAATTGTAAGGAGTTGCATGTAACCCTAGAGATAGGATAACATAAATCCTTTGGATTATGGTCAAACCTAATAGTGAAATTCAAAGGAACTACAATGCAATTTTAAGGGGTTTTAATTAGGAAGAAATTCCAATTAATCAACCTAAAATTAAATATTAATTATCTTGAAAAGGATTTTAACATACTAAAAGGATTTCCATAGTTTCATAAATATTGAATTTGATTGTATTGTTGCAAAATTAATTTTTTAATAAGTGTTAAGGGGATTCAATAGTTGAGTGCTATTTGTCATATTAGTCACCTTTTTTTCCTACTCTTTAGTTCATATTTTCATTATTCTAGTTTGTTGAATTATTTTATTTTAGTTTTTAATTAGTTAATTAATTCACTTAAATTTATCGGTTAAATAATAGAGAAAGAACTAATACTAGTACTTTTAGTCTTTAAAAGATCGACATTCAATACTTCTATGCTATACTATACTTGATAAGTATACTTGCTTACTCGATCTATAGGTGTTGGACTCGGACCATATTAAGTTTTTAGCGTCGTTGCCAAAGACTAAAATATTGGGAACACTTTATATCTATTAGTTTAGCCAATTTTTCTTTTTCATAATTTTTTCATTTCATTTTACTCTTCTTATTTTAGTTTCATTTTTTTAAAAGAAAATTTGTTATGGAAACTCTTTTAAAAAAAAAAAACTAAAATAATAAAAAACTATAAATAAAACCCAAAATTATAAAAATTTGATTTGTTGTATGAATTTTAAATTAATGTAATTTTTATTGGGATGTTTTATTTTTGTAGGATTTTTTTATTTAAAAAGGCTCATCTGCACAAAGGGATTTTCAAAATTTCTTTTTGCACATTTGTGGTCGTATTTGTGCAGTCCAAACCGCATATGTGTGCAGTTAGGACCGCACATGGAGAGCAGCATTATCTCAGTTCTTGTGCAGTTTTCAATGCACTAATATACGTTGATGTGCACAAAGGAAATATTAAAAAATAATAATAAACTAAAATAAATAAATAATAATAATAAAATAAATAATAATAATAATAATAATAATAAAATAATTTAAAAAAAACATAACTCTCCTATTTTGCACCCCTCCTCAAATCCTGAACCCTCCCCCTCTCCGTTGACCACAACCCTTCCATCACCGAGACAAACCGCAACAATAGTCAACCGCACCGACACTCAATCGTCTTCTTCCGCCATCTCCACCATCTGCACCTTGAGATTCAAGGGAAGTTTCCAAATTCTTTTGTTCTTTTTCTTTTTCTTTTTCTTTAGCGTACTATTTGTTGATTTCATCTATATTGAGGACAATGTGTCTCAAGTGTGGGGGAGGATTTGCATTATTTGACAATTTTGTTAATTTATCTTTTTTTACTTTCTTCGTGTGTGTGTGTGTGTGTCTATATATATATATATATAAATTTTTTTTTGATGTTTTATTTGCTTTATTGTGTGAACGACTCATTATTTGCTTAGTAGTTCCCTCATTTTCATCTTCAGTTGGTCAAAAATATCTAGTTATGACTTAGATTCATTTCTTAAGTTGTAAATCTTGTTTTCTACCGTAGATATTTAATTATCACTATCTTTAAAGAAAATATCAAGATTTGAAAGTTTACAAATTCTTAAAAAATTAAAATTCATTTTTTTATACTATAAAGAAAGGTTTGAGCCTTTTTTTCTTGTAATGTGCTTAATTTTGTGAATTTTTTGTTCAGTGAATGCTCAAATAGTGTTAGAGTCGCCAGAACTTGATTTGTTATCGTTTTGAGACCACATTATCGAATACAAACATAAAAATGATTAAAGCAATTTAGGATTAGCCACTTGTTTCTTTTTCTTTCTTCATCCACCCTTTTATCCATTTAGTAAGCCCCAATTAGCCTATAAGAAGCCTATTTTTCTTTATCATAATCCCATGTTTAGCTAGCCAATGAAGCCTAGTCCCTTAAAATATTAAATTGATCATATTTGCTTTAGGATGGAATTTGGTTTCGAAAATTACAAGGGGTTGTTTCATGAAATTAGTGAGAAGTCTTCAGTATGGGGTTGAGTGTTTTATTCTTTGGGGTGGGAATAAGAGAATGTTATTTGATTAATTGCTTGATTTTTGAATTATTATCTTATGTGATTTTAAAATAATTTTTCTTTCTTCCTCTCAAAATACAAAAAGTCAAAAAAATAAAAACATTAGTAATAAAAAAAGAAAGAAAAAAGTTCAAAAAAATAAAATAGAAAAAAATGATGTATTTCTTTATCAAGGCAGTTCAATTCTATTTTGTAAAAGATATCAAGTAAGAGCCTAGAATTTCTATTATTTTATGGTCCATGAGAGTGAAATTATGTTTTGGACGTGAGAATTATTCTTAAGAGATCACGTGAGTTTGATTGGAAAAAGTATTTAGTAAGCATGATTAATTATTTTGTAGTTCACCAGCCTAAAAATACTTACCCTCTACCAAGGCCCCATTACAACAAAAATAAAGATATTTTAATTTGTGCTTGTATTTGAATTTAAGTGGCGGAGATGTGATTTATTCTTAAGCTTATGATAGATTTTTAGGCTATTTGTTGAATGATGAGAGCATATATTAACTTTTAAACACTTGGAATGATGCTGAAACTTGATAAATGAATTTATTTTTTTTCAGGATTTGCGAATGAATAATTTTTGATGCATTTGATTTAGGGATAGTTCTGATTTAAATAAGTTTGCTAGAACACAATTTTTGTAAGTTTGAGAATTGATGAATTTTTCGCATAGCTCGATTAATTCGATTTGTTACGATGTCGTTGAAGGGATGAAATGTGTTTATGAGTTTTAGTCTTTATGTGTTTTGTGTTTAGTATTTTTCTTGTTTTGTTTTGAGTTTTTTGTTCGTGTCTTTTTTCGTTAGCTTAGTATTTTTTTTTTTTTGCTTGGGGACAAACAAAATGCTAAGTGTGGGGGAATTTGATAGTTCTTTATTTTTTTTTTTGGTTTTTTTAGGGTTAGTTTTATTGTTAATTGAGTCTAATTTGAAAAAAAAAATACCAGACAATGTCTCACTTTTGGCTTATATTTTGTGATTTTATAGAAAATTTTGGAAATTGGAGCTGATTGATGAATTATGAGAGTTTTCTGGGTGAAATTATACAGTTTCAAAAATTTAAGGATCAAACAAAAAATTTAACAATTCACGGACCAGTTTTGATATTTTTCAGACATAATTTGAGTCCTATCCTAATTCGGTTGAGAAAGATCCATACAACATATTTGGAGAAGTTTCACCGGGTTCTATTCAAAAGGAGGGTTTATTATTACTTTTTTTTCCTAATTGGTGGATGAGGATATTTTTCCTATTTTGAGGTAAGAGGAGAATAAATAGGAGGGGGAGAATTCCAAGAGAGGAGAGCTTTGTTTTGTTTTTTTTTTCTTTTTATTGGAGAAGAAACTGTCCGAAAGAGGAGAATTATTGGCTATCCATTAAGCTTGAAGAGAATTAGAGACTGCAAGGGTTTTATCATGAAAACTTTTCTATTTTATTTTCTTTTTATGTTGATATTGACTAGTAATTCCATTATGAATTAAATTAGTTAGACACTTGGGTATAATGGACCTTAAGATGAGTTCTAAAATGTAATTTTCTTTAGATAATACAATCATTTCATTATTTTATGGAATTTAATTGTGTTTGCTCTTTATCTTCTTGAATTTATGTGTCCGGAATATTGATTATTATTTTATAATTCTTTAAACTTAGATTTAGAAATCAAGTTATTGAATAGATTTAGTACAATCGAAAGGAGTTGCATATAACCCTAGAGATAGGATAACATAAATCCTCCAAATTAGGGTCAAACCTAATAATGAAATTCAAGGGAAATAAAATGCAATTTTATTGGTTTTAATTAGGAAGATATTCCAATTAATCAACTTAGAATTAGATGTTAATTATCTTGAGAAGGATTTTAACATACTAAAGGGATTTCCACGATTTCATAAATATTGAACTAGATTGTATTGTTGGAAAATTAATTTCTTAATAAGTGTTAGGGGGATTCAATACTTGAGTGTTATTTGTCATATTGGTCACCTTTTCCCCACTCTCTAGCTCATATTTTCATTATTCTAGTTTGTTGAATTATTTTATTTTAGTTTTTAATTAGTCAATTAGTTCACTTTAATTTATCGGTTAAATAATAGAGAAAGAGCTAATATTAATACTTTTAGTCCTTGAGAGATTGACACTGGATGCTCATACGCTCTATTATACTCGATAGGTGCACTTGCCAGCTCGATCTATAGGCATTGGACTCGAACTGTATCAACAACCACATTCATAAATGTTCAGTTAAAGTGGGACAATAGGTTTTATTGTTTAATTCAAGCCTGAAACTTTTCCTTAGAAAATTAAAATAGAGATGGTAAAACTTGTATCTAGCAAGGTAAACTGATTCAAAGGAAGGAGTTTCTTCATTCTCTCAAAAGCAAGGTAAACTTGTATCTAGCACTTTCTCAAGCAAATTTAAATGTTTTAAATGCCATGAGAAAAGTCATTACCAAATAGATTGCCCAAAAAAGAAGACTATGTTATTAAAGGATGGTGAATATAATTCAGATAGTGAAGTTAAAAATGGAGTAAGTGATTTTATGCCATCTTTAAAAGATGCCACCAATTATGAGGAAGATGAGAATGTGGTTGAAGGTGATTGTCTTGTGATAGTGCAAGCTCTAAGCACTCAAGTAAAGGAAGATGAAGATGTCAACCAATAAAGAGAAAACTTGTTTCATATTAGGTCCTTTGTCAATAATAAAGTTTGTCATGTGATAATTTATAGTGGTAGTTGTACTAATGTAGCTAGCTATAACATATTAGAAAAGTTAGGCTTGTCAACCATTAAGCACCTAAGGCCCTACAAGCTTAAGTGGTTGAATGCTAGTGGAGAAGTTGGGGTTAACAAGTAAGTATCGATTTCTTTTGCTATTGGTAGGTACAAAGATGAAGTTTTATGTGATGTGGTATTTATGCATGCTGGACATTTACTCTTAGGAAGGCTATGGCAATTTGATAAGAAAATAAAACATGATGGCTTCACCAACAAATACACAATTGAAAAAGATGGGAAGCGGACTAGACTTAATCCTTTGTCACCGAAGGAAGTATATGAAGATGATCTCAAGAGGCACCAACAAATTGAATAATAGTAGAAGCAAAAATAGGTCGAATCCAGGAAGAAGAAAGAGAGTGAGAGTGAATTGAGAGAAAAGAGGCAAAAAGTGATAAAAAGAGTGAGGTAAAAGGAAGAGTGAATTCAAAAAAGAAAGAGAGTGGGGGAGAGAGTTCGAGTTCAAAAGAAATTATTGAGAGTTAAAAGAAACATGTGAGTTTTTACACTAAAAGGAGTGACATTAGAGATGCAATGTATTGTAATAGGACTATCCTTATACTTATGTACAAGGAATCTTATTTTTCTACTATCAATTATGATGACACTTTGTCTTATGGGTTTGTTTTTCTTTTACAGGATTTCAAAGATGGCTTTCCCAAAGATATACCTAATGGATTGCCACCTATTAAGGGTATTGAGCATCAAATTGATTGCATTTCTAGCGCACTAATTCCAAATTGATCTGCTAATAGGATTAATCCCAAGGAAACCAAGGAGCTTCAAAGGCAAGTTGAGGAGTTGTTGGCTAAGGAATATATGCGAGAAAGCATGAGTCCATTTATGGTTCCTATTTTGCTTGTACCTAAGAAAGATGGAACTTGGAGACTGCGTGTTGATTATCGTGTAATCAATAACATAATGGTAAAGTATAGACATCTTATTCCTAGGTTAGATGACATGTTGGATGAATTGTATGGATCTTGTGTTTTTAGCAAAATTGATTTAAAAAGTGGATATCATCAAATTTGCATAAAGAAAGTAGATGAATGAAAGACTGCATTTAAAACAAAGCATGGTTTATATGAATGGTTAGTTATGCCTTTTGGTTTGACTAATGCACTTAACACTTTTATGAGATTATTGAATCATGTTTTGCGTCCCTTTATTGGTAAATTTGTTATCGTATACTTTGATGATATCCTAATATACTTAAAGAATTTGAATGAACATCTTGAGCATTTAAGGTTAGTACTTGAAGTTTTAAAAAAAGAAAAGTTGTATGCTAATCTGAAAAAGTGTTCTTTTTGTTTAGATCAAATTGTGTTTTTGGGATTTGCTGTTAGTGCCAAAGGTGTTGAAGTTGGTGAAGATAAGGTAAGTGCTATAAAAAATTGGCCTACACCTAAATCGGTAAGTGAGGTAAGATCTTTTTATGGTTTGACTACTTTTTATAGATGATTTGTTAGGGATTTTAGCACCATTGTTGTACTTCTCAATGAGATAATAAAAAAATATTAGTTTTAAGTGAGGTAATGAACAACAACATGCATTCAATTTTCTTAAAGGAAAAGTAGAGTAAGACACCTATTTTAGCTTTACATGACTTTACTAATACTTTTGAAATTGAATGTGATGCTTTAGGTTTAGGGATTAGAGCTATTTTGATGTAGGGCAAGAGACCCATTGCCTATTTCAGTGAGAAGCTTAATAGAGCTGCCTTAAACTACCCAACTTATGAAAAGGAGCTTTATGCATTGGTGAGAGCATTGGAGACTTGGCAACACTACCTATGGCCCAAGTAATTTGTAATTCACACTGACCATCAATCTTTGAAACATCTCAAGGGACAAGGTAAGTTGAACAAGAGGCATGCCAAGTGGAGTGAGTTCATTTAGACTTTCCTATATGTGATCAAGTACAAGCAAGGTAAGGACAATGTGGTAATCGATGCCTTATTTAGAAGGTACTCTATTATAAACACTATGAATGCAAAAATGTTGGGATTCAAACACATCAAAGGATTGTATTGTGAGGATTCTAACTTTTGTAGTATTTATGATGCTTATGAGAAAGGAGCCTTTGGTAAATATTATACAATGGATGGGTATTTATTTAAAGAGAATGTTTTATGTATACTTATGTGTTTTATGCATGAATTGCTTGTTAGAGAAGCTCATGAGGGTAGATTAATGGGACATTTTAGGATAGCTAAGACTAGACACCTTGCAATAACACTTTTATTAGCCTAATATGAAAAAATATGTGATTAAGATTTGTGATTGATTTGTTACTTGCAAACAAGCTAAGTCTAAAGTTTTACCATAAGGTTTATATATTCCTTTCATGTACCTAGTGAACCATCGGTAGATATTTCTATGGATTTTGTATTGGGTTTGCCTAGGTCCAAAAAAGGAAAAGATGTTATTTTACTATTATTGATAGATTTTCTAAGATGGCAGATTTCATTGCATGTGATAAAATTGATGATGCAACACATATAACTAATATGTTCTTTAAGGAGATAGTTGGATTGCATGGTATTCCTAAAACTATTGTTAGTGATAGGGATTTCAAGTTCTTGAGCTATTTTTGGAAAGTTTTGTTGAATAAATTGGGCATTAAATCATTATTTTCTATTGTCTGTCATCCACAAACTGATGGATAAATTAAGGTAGTGAATAAAACTTTGGGTACTTTATTGCGTGCTATCATTCAATAGAACTTGAAAAATTGGAAAGATTTTTTTATCTTTTGTTGAATTTTGCTTATAATCATGTTGGGCATTCTATTACAGGTTTTTCACCATTTGAAGTTATTTATAGCTTCAATCCATTAACTCCTTTGGATTTAGTTCCTTTACCTTGTAATGAAAGAAGTAGTTTGGATGGCAAGAAGAAAGTTGTATTGGTGAAATGACTATATGAGAATGTATGAATCAACATCAAAAAGAACCAATGAATTACACAACAAGCAAATAAGGGAATAAAGAAAGTCATTTTTGAACCAGGCGATTGGGTTTGGGTGCATATAAGGAAGGAAAGACTTTCAACTCAAAGAAAATCCAAATTGCATCCATGAAGAGATGGGCCTTTTCAAGTCTTAGAAAGAGTAAATAATAATGCCTACAATTGGAACTACCTATTGAGTATAATGTTAATGCTACTTTTAATGTTAGTGATCTTTCTCCTTTTGATGTAGGTGATGAGTTTGATTCGAGGACGAATCATCTTGAGGAATGAGGAATGATGCAAATTAAGTAGCCAAGAGCAAAGATCCATTAGCAATGGCTTAAGGACCAATTAAAAGGGCAAATGCAAAAAGGTTCAAGGATGTCATTCAAGGTGCAATTGTGGAATAATATTTCCACTATTAAAAATTGCAATGACGAATCAATTGTCAAATTAGATTTACAAGAAGCAAATCAACCATGAATAATTTGGTTGAAGTGTTTAAAGAACCTTTAGCTTTCAATTTTCAAGATGGTGCAAATGTACATTTGGGCTTAGTAAATGGGTAAGGCAGAATTTGAGTCAAAGTACAAAAAATGGCTCTAGTTTCCTTATTTAAATTTTTGACCATTTAGGATCAAATAGCTCGAGTTTCCTTATTTGGATTTTTTTACCATTTGGGTGTTAATTCAAATTTTCCTTATTTATTTATGAGTTTGATTTTTTATTTTATTTTATTTATTTGTTTGTGATGTAACCTTAGCTATTTAGGGGACTATATATATTGTATCCAACTTATCAATAGAATGATCATTGGTTTTTTTCTTTAAAAGCTTTATGCTTGTGAGATTAATTCTCAATTTTGATTCTTTTAAAGAATCACTTCAAATAATCACAATTAATTACTATGATTTGTTCATAACATACCAAGGTCCTCTGGCACAGGTTCACCTTTAAGTTGATGTTTTTCCTTGTTCAAACTTGATCTGGCTTTCTAATGGAGTTGCTTTTAAGCGTAAAGTTGTTGGATTTCAAGGCAGGTCGCTTAAGGTTCACATCATCCTGGGCAAAGAAGATAATGATTTTAAATTTTAAAACTCATCTTCTCCCTCTTCTCAACCTTAAGGGAATTTTCTCCACACTCTCTAATTCCTCAACCATCATTTACCAAACCCATACCTTCAACCCATTAACCCACTATTATAACCATCCCATTTACTATCCCATATCATTTTCCCCTCTCCGTCTCCTTTCAAAAACCCACAACCCATTATCCTAGTTCTCCATCTAACCATACTTCTCCTTCCCCTCACATTCTAAATTTCTGTCACCTCCATTTTCAACCAATGTTAAGAGTGAAATAGGTTGCCAAAAAGTGATCCTACGAATGGGGCTTACCCTCAACTCAATATCAAAGCCATACAAATTTTGACACTTGGTTACCTAAACCACTGCCACTGCCTAAGTATTCACTTACACCAAACCTTGAGTTCATCAAGGATGCCCAAGCTGAGACGTACCAAAAATTACAGAAGCAAGGGTTTAAGGTTAATAAATTTTATTATGGCAAATATTAGAAATTCATCATTTGAAGGGCACAGTGGACAACTTGCTTAAAAGAGTAGGACTGGACAAATTTAAGGCAATGAAGCTTCCCTCCTTTTTTAGAATCACATTGGAATTTTTGACTACCCTGAAACCTGGCCACATCAGAGTTAATGGGAGAGCAAAATAGTTTGAATGTCATTTTTTGGCAACGCACAAAAAGTAATGTTTGATTTCTTCAATTTAATCTTTGGTTTTCTAGAGTAAGGTCTGCGAGTTCCACCATCGCAGCACAATGAGCAAGACTTTTGGAAAGAGCATTCCAACTTCTCACCAGGCCATTCGAAATCAAATGAACTAAAAAAATAATTGGCAATTCACTATATTCATTAAATGCTTGCATATGTTTTTTTCTATCAGGTTAAAACTGTAAGTTTGCTTTCTTAAAATGATATATTTTTTTATGGTGTATTGTAGAAAGGAAAAAGCCAAATTGGGGTGGTGGCCACAGCCCCGAGAGGCAAAATAATGATGGAATTTATAGCCACTACCATTAGAATAGTTTACTGTAGTTTTTAGTATCAAAACACAAAGTTGGTACCGACAACTCCCATTAAGCTGCGAGACTGCCCATATCTACTACAAACATAGATTTTCAAGAAAGGAGGAGAAATTTATGTGTCTATTCATGGCGATTTCCAGTTCCACCATAATGAGGAAGAGGAGAACCCAAACACACTTATACATACCTTGTAGTGTAAATCTAGGAGCTCAACATGAAGAATAAAATTATGCAGGAGTAGCTCAAGTCTATGCATTCATGGGTTTCACTCCACCACCACTGAGATCGTAAAAAGAGTGTTCCCATCCATTCTTAGTTCTTTCATTTTAATTTTCAAATAATGGGTCAATTTTTGTTTTGATGAATAGTTCGTTTATTTTATTTTTGGATATTATTGGTTGTGGAGATTATGAATTTTGTTGTTTGGGTGTGTGATGGTTATGTTGGACTTTTGGTGCAATGGATATCTATTGCAAGTACCAATCAAATTATGATTTTTTTTAGATGATCTTTGCTTGTGAAATTATAGGTCAAGACATTATCATATTGAAATGACAAATGGAAATATTCTGTTATTGTTTTTATGAAATTTTATTCGCTATCATGTATGTCTAAATGATCTATTCTATCATGATGATCATCATATTTTAAACTTTAAATAATTTCACAGGTGAATGCATGCATAATTATTGGATATAAATTATCATAATAGATAACACCTATGGGCAGATTTCAGACTATGTAATTTTAGTAGAGTTTTTTTTATCTCTAAAAAATATGCTTTTGTTGTATTATTTAGCCTGTGGAACTACTATGGAATGTTTCTTGAGGATGTATTCGAAACAAAGTAATTTCAATTGGCAACAAAGATTATAAATACTGATTCAAGGTTGCACATTGTCAAATGTTTTTGTTTACTTAATGGCTACATTAATGAAGAAGTATATGTTGAATACCCCTTTGTTTTGAAAGTCATTGCTTTCCTAACCATGTTTTAAGCTCACCAAAGCCTTATATGGCTTGAAACAAGCCCTAAGAGCTTCGTATTAAAGGTTGAACAACTTTCTTGTAAAAAAGGGTTTTCTATAGGGTTGGTAGACATAACACTCTTCTTTAAAGAGAAGAATGGAGACTTATTGCTTGTACAAATATATATAGATGATATCATTTTGGGTGCGCCTAATGTTTGCTTGTGTGAGGATTTTTCCAAAGTAATGAAAAGTGAATTTGAGATAAGTATGATTAGAGAACTTAAATTATTTCTTAGATTTCAAATCAAACATGGAAAAGAAGGAATATTCACTAGCCAAATACACAAGGGAACTAATAAAAAGATTTGGCATGGAAAACATCAAACCAGGTCAACTCCAATGAGCACTAACAATAAGCTAAGCACAAATGAACATGGTAAGGTTATGGATCAAAGCTGTGTATAGAGGTATGATTGGTAGTCTTCTTCATCTAACAACATCTAAGCTAGACATTATGTTTAGTGTATGTTTATGTGCTAGATATCAATCTAATCCCAAGGAGTCTCATATGCATGCTGTAAAACACATATTCAAATACCTTATTAGTGCTTCCAACTTCAGACTTTGGTATCCTAAAAGCTCTTTATTAAAGCTAAATGCATTTTCAAATGCTAATTTTGCTGGATGTACTTAGATATAAAAAGTACTTTAGGCACATGTCAATTACTAGTTGAATGTTTAATGTCTTGGAGTAGCAAAAAGCAAAATTCAGTTGCTTTATCTACTGCTGAAGTTGAGCATGTGGCACCAGGTCATTATTGTGCTTAAATCCTATAGGTAAAGCAACAACTTCTTGATTACAAGGTTATTATAAATCAAGTGGCCATCAAATGTGATAACACTAACGCCATCAACTTGTTTAGGAATCCCATTCAACATTCTAAAAGTAAGGATGTAAATATAAGACATCACTTTCTTAGGGATCATGTTAATAATAGTGATATTATGCTAGAATTTGTTGATACTAACCATCAATTGACAAATATTTTCACTAAATCTCTTTTATGATAAAAGGATACAATTTATCAAAAGAGAACTTAGAATGATTGATGGAAGTACATTAAGTTAGCATCAACTTGTTTTTCTCTTTCACCCTTGATGATTCATACTTAATTGTTGATTGGTTGATGATTGATATATAACTTAATTTTTACTTGAAATGATTACCGTTAAAGCCTTTAAACTCTATAATCTAAGATTTTGATTGTGTATTATCCTGATCAAATGTCCCTATGTTAATTGAATTCATGACTATATCATTAAGTTTGATTAATAATTTACATAAACTAAGTTTTCAAAATGTTTGATTATTTGGAAAATTCATTTTAAACTTTTGTTTTGTTTTGGAAAACATGGCCAATGACTGTTGCGAGTTTGCCAATGATTGTTGTGCTATTAATGAGTTCCATATTTTAGCTTCTATATGTCCCCACAATCATTGTGAATTTTCAATGTCCATTATTCTTTACCTAATCAGCATTGCGAGCAACAACCATCGTTGAATGAAGAACACTTGCTTGATCAAGTTAACGATTATGTCTAACCACAGTTGGTTTAATCATAATAATTGTTAAACATTCCCAACAATCATATTTTTTAAAGGAACATGGAACTCTTTAACTTCTATATAAACCCCCTATACCCTAAAGTTGTTTTACTTTTACTTTACTATGCTTTAGCTCTCTCTATCTCTTTTTGCATTTATTGCTATTTGCTTTGATTTACACTTGCATCATTCATCAAACACTAAACCAAATGGTACCCCAAGCTAAATCAACTAAGAGATATAAGCAACTAGCTAGAAAAAACCCTCAACCCTCCTACTCAAGCTCATATATGGGGGAAAACTTAGCTTCAAAGCTTATACAATAAAAGAAAAGAACATCTGAACCATCTTTAACACCTTAATCCTCGAAGAAAGCAAAATCTATCCTATAATTAAAATGAAAAGGGAAGGATATAAAAATTGAGTAAATCCCTTAAACTCCTTAAAAGACATCTTGGGGAAGTTAAATTTTTTGAATGGAGTGATTTATAGAGGTATGAATTGATAGAATAAGTAGAAGATCTTAGCCAAGTATAGGGTGGGAACTCTTTTACCACATAAAAGAGGTCTTCTATTTGGAGCTTACAATTGAGTTTTTGACCACCTTAGAAGTTTTGGGAAGTAATTGCCATGCATATGCATAAGAAGGGAAAATCAACTTCAGACTCTTCAACAAGAAATACACCTTAAGGCCAAATGAATTGGCAAAATGTTTTGATGCCACCACTGCTAGAATAATAGCGCATCCTCCCACTTTTAAAGTGGATTAAACCAATTTTGGAAGTCAATCATGGATAGGAAGAATAACTACAACAACAATAACAAGGCATCAAAAATAAAAAGCCAAGCCTTGAGGATAACTCATTGATTCATAACCTGGAATATCAACGATGAGCACAATCAAATGGAAATTGCACCATCATAGACCTATTCTATCTTTAGTGCATGAATAATAAATAAAAAATCAACACACCCTTATTCTTAATGCAAAGGATCGATGGTTAAGTAGATAAAGGGAATGAGTTTGTGATGGGAAATTTCATAACTCGGATTGCCAAGTATGTGAAGGTTATTCCCTTAACAGAAGAAAAACTTGAGGAAAGGAACATTATGTTGGAGAAACTGCCATATAATAAATCCATTTGTGAAAGATGTTGTTAAGAATAAGAATACTTCAAAGGCTCAACTCTGGCTTAATGAAGAGAATTCTAGAAGAAGGAGAAATATTTGAACCAGAACAGGATGATGAAGAGGTTGGGGAAGCCATTCAAGCAATGATTATTGTTGTGGAAGAGACTACTACTACTTCTCTCTTATTCTTTAAGCTAAAGGTCTTTGATAAACTAGCAACCATCTCTAGTGTTGCTCAAATGGTTAAGTCCTCCACTATCTCTTTTCACCAAAAGGTATAAAAACTCCAAAGGGATATGAAAGATGTCAACCTGACTTAGATTAGATTATGGAAGCGCTAAATTTGCCACCTAGAAGTCCAACTACTCCAACAGAGTCAGATGCAGCAGTAGAGCCCAAGGGCAAACCCTAAAACCATTCATAGAACCCTTACCTTCAATCATCTTTTTCATCTCATGTTGAATATTTTATCTTTGTTGTCTAAAAAATATTGATGTAAGGGATAACATTTCATTAATGTTATAAATATTTTCTCTCTTTGCTTATACTATTATTTGAGATTTCATTTCCTTTATTGTTGTTTTACTTGTGTATTGTTTTTTTTATAATGACAAAAGGGGAGAAATACCAAAGAAAAACAAGAGTATAAGTAAAAAAGTTAGGGGGAGAATGTATGAGAAAATAGGCCAAGGAAAATGTAATGCATGTAACTTGATTTTTATGTGCATTTCTGTTGAAAATAACTTGGTTTGTAAAAATTTTGAAACAAAGGGGGAGTAAAATGATATATTATAACTTATGCACTTAAAATTGAATCACATTGTTTGATAGTTACTAATACTTAAGGTTTGTATGATGTATATTTTTTTCACTTCTTGCAAGATTGTTTATCCTTGATAGATTGTTTGTTATCATCAACAAGAGGGAGAATATTGAAATTAGCTTAGGAGGTTTATGAACCAAGTTTGTTTTGATGATTACTAACATATCTAAAAGCTAACTCTTATCCAAGTTAGCACGTAAAATCTTATAGGTGCATCAATGTTTTGATCTAAGGCTTTTGAAAAAAAAGTTTGGATAAAAAACTTAAAGTATTCAAAGCCAATGGGTGTTGCTGCATTTCAATAGGCTTTATGACTTCATCAACGAGCATTGAATATTTTCAATAGGCGTGAAGTGACCCCCCAAAAAGTAGTAAAATCTTTTGGACTTCTCAACCGACGATTCTCTTAAGAATCAATAGGCATTGAAGAACTAACCACTTTAGCTTCACAAGTTAACCTTCATAATGGGCGTGGCTCATTGAGACCTCAATAGAGTTGTTGGACCAAATGACTTAATGTGAACTTAACTCTTAAAGCCTGGACACGGGAGTTGACATTTTACCTATAGGCATTATAAAAGATCCCAAGCAAAGCTAAAGGTTCTGGACCTCTAACAAGGCACCCTTATATTTACAATTAAAATCCTCTCCAACAGGTATTGGGAGCAAGCCAATAGTCATTAAAGCACTATAGAAAAACTTGAAATATAAAGCATTAAGCTTCACATCCTTCTAGAAACTTCAACAGGAATTGTCCATCTCTCAACAGGAGTTGAAATTGAATTCCAACAGGCATTGAGAAGCTCTAACAGTCATTAAAAGAGTTTATGACTAAAAAATTGAGAAAGTCAAAAGAGGAGCGTCTAAGCAAATCTCTCTCAAACATCTAGTTCTAACGAGCATTCTAATACAATCAACAGGCGTTGAAGTTGTATTCTCACCCAACAACGGGCATGAGGACTGTCTAATGGGTGTTGAATGACTACTTTATGACATTGAGTGACAACCTTCTTTCTAACGGTTAGTTATGTGTTTTTGCCTATAAAAGGACTCTCCCACAACAGAATTGAGTAGTGAAAAAAGAGAAAAACATTCATAAGCGAGTATATTCTGTTGCATAAGCAATCTTTAATAAAAAGGGTGAAAGTAAGAGTGATCTAGCCTTAATGAAAGATCATTGTTAAAAGCTTGCAAAAGTCATCTTCGAAACAAAGTTGAAGAACAAACTTTAAGACATATCTCAAAACTTGACACCAAGTCAAGCAATTCTTATGAGTGTATTCTTTATTATTTATTGCTTGAGTAAGAGTATCATTTCTCATCTTTAAGTTGTAAATTCTTTAGAGAGAGTTTTTTTTTTTTTTTCCGGTTTAGGAGATCTTAGAAATCTAAAATCACTATTATGAATGGTTTAAGGTAGTACTTGTAAATGATTTTAGGAAACAGTTTTAGTAGCACTCGAAAGTCAACTTTTAATGGTTTGGTGGTGCCCAGAAACTACTATTGTAAAGGTGATTGATAGCACCTGGAAACTATCTAAATAATGAAAAGCTGTGATGGGAAGACTAGAGGAGAGGACATAGACAAGATTGTGTCAAACCTTTACAAATTAATTGTCTCTATTTATCATTATTTTTGTACATAGCTTTATTAATTTTGATTGTCATTGCCTTATTCAACTCTTCTTCTAGAGCACCAAGGGACACCGACATTTTATTTTTTAAATATTTAAAAAATTAAGATAAATATAATTTTTCTATCTATACTATATTTAAAATGGGCTAACAAGGAGAAATTTTTTTGACATAAAAGTGTATGTAACTTTATTAAATTGACAATTGTAACCTTAAATTATAAATTTTAATTGGCTAGATAATATTTTTATATAACTTATTATTATTTCAATTTTGAAAATTGTGATATTTGGAATCTATATTATATTATTTACAAAAGTGGTTAATTAGGAAAAACTTTTCTGGATGTAAAGGAGTATTGAAGTTTTTTAAATTGATAATAACTATTTTAAGTTATAAATTTTAATTGAATGGATAATTTTTTTATAGAATCAATTATTATTTTATTCTTTAAAATTTATAATTATTTGAAATAATAGATATTATTTTAATTTTAAAATTTGTGATTATTTGAAATAACTAGAATAATAGACAAAAATATTTATGTCTTTAAATTAGTGTTACTTTATTTTTTAAATATTTAAAAAAATTTTAAAAAATAATTTAAACTTGGGTCTATCAATTAGCTTGTATAATGATAAGATGGTTCACAAGAATTTATGTAGAATTGTCATACATATTAAAATAATCATGAAACAACATGCAAAACAAAGAATATTCTTACTAAAAATTTTCTTTTTCTAGTTAAAAATGAATGATATTTTTTAATTTCAAATAAAATAATATATAAGACGTTTTTGTTTTATCATTATTATCAATAAAATTCAAGATTAGATAATAACAAATGTTGAAATTTATTTACTATAAAATATTTTTTTGCATGAATAGTTATATGCAATATTATATAAAGAGATTTGAATATCTACTATAAAAATTCTCATATAATCTTACAAAATAATAAAGTATAAAAAATTATATTAAAATACAGTTTACAAAGAAATGCTTCTTTTATAAAGGTAAAATTTTATTATATAACTTTTTAAATATATTTATAGATGGAAATATTATTGTAATATTATTTTGATATTTTAATTGTTACGGTGAATATGTATATTGATAATGAGTAATGAAAATATGTTCTTTATTTCTTGATGTTATTTTATTCAGTTTTTCTGTTAATTTTGTATAATTTTTATTTAGTTTTTAAATTTAATTTTTCATTATTTTGTCTTAAATTTATCTTTTATTCACTTATTAAAAAAGTTATATTTATTAAAAATTTATTTATATGTATTCTAAACTTTGAATTAGTTATAACTTTACATAATTTATTATCTGTATTTATATGAATATAAAATTAAAAATAACTAATTTATGTATCTAATAGTTATTTTAATCACGTGCAATATTTTAAAATAAGTAATTTCAGCGTATTTTACCTAAATATTTTTCCTCTTTTATTTAATATATATAAGTTAAAGTTAACTATTCAATTTATAACATATGTATAATTAATGCTAAAGTTAGTTAAAATATCATAATTGTTTTAATAATATTTTAAGATGAAAATTATGTATGGGACTCAAAGATTCTCAAATTGAACCAAATAATTGAATTAAACTGAATCTAAATAAAAAATTCCTGATGTGAATAGTAAAATATCCTAACTAATTTTTTTAAATAAGAAAATACCAGAGATTTTATATTATTCAAACCAAGAATCAAACCAAACTATTTTATAACTATCCCGTACCAAAAAAAAAACTGAACCAAACCATATATATATATTATTAACAATAGACTATTTATTAATTATTAATTATAAATTAGTAGTAAATATTAAAAAAATTAATTTAACATTTAATGTATAAGTTGTTAGTTATCATTTATTAAATTATCACTTATTTATTTTAGTCTTTGAATGATTAAAGTGAAAAATATAAATTTTATTTTATTTTGATTCATGAAGATAAAAAAAAAAGTGTAAAGTTTAATTTTTAATAAATTGAAATAACTAAATATTTGAACCGGTACATAACCAAACCTAACTATTTTAAAAGAATTGAACTAAACTATTCCAAATTTATAAGAAAAACTTAACTGAACTGGATCAAAAAGTTAAGATGGTACTGATTCTTCTTTTCAAAATTTCAGTCCGATTTTGGAGATTTTAAAATCCTTAAAATGGACCGAACCATGTACACTTTTATATTTCATGATTTGTTCAACATTTTATATTTTTATTTTAGAATTAAAATTTTACTAATTTAAGCAATTTTTAGTCCATTAATTTTAAGATATAAACTAATTATTGATTCTTATTAATTGATTGAAATAATTAGAAAAAAATATTGAAGTAACTTTAGTAATTTTATATGTTTGATCCATTAAATATAATATAACATATTTCAAAAATAAATTACTATTTGTTCTAAGAAGAATTTCTTAAAAAATTTTCAATGGTTCATAATATTTTAAAGTGTACAAAAGTAAAATGAATATTATTCAAAGTAATAATCTAGTTCATTACATTTATATAGAAATATAAATTATAAATTATTTATTTTAGTAATAAATTTCTTTTAAGAAATTCAATAGAAAATAAAATAATTTTCATTAAAATTCAAGATATAAATATAAATAATAATTAGTAAGGTATTTAAAACTCTTAATTACATGACACATGTCAAATTATAGTTCTCATTTATGATTGATGTGTCAATAAAAAAAAAGTCTTTTTTATGTATATATATTTATGTATATTTATATATGTATATGTATATGTATATGTATATGTATATGTATATGTATATGGATGTGGATGTGGATATGAATATGAATATATATATATATATATATATATATATATATATATATATATATATATATATATATATATATATATATGGTGATTTGAGTGTGTCTTA
>CATIWR010413763.1:0-23074 GCA_949677035.1 Omphalea diandra
CATATAACAAATGAATCATTTGATCAATGACATGTGCCAGTGGGACCTATTGGTCCATCTTCCACATGATTTGCAAGTGTTTGACAAGCCGATCACAACATCCTTTTAGTTCCATGTGCAAGTATTCATAACAATGGTATACCAAGTAATCATTAAGGGCATATAATTTTCAGTTGACTTGTATTCATATGGAAAATGTAACAATTCAATCACATATACATGTAATAGGACATAATCACATCATAAAATTATCACACATATACACATTAGAATCTAATTATAATTTTTACTCACCTTTTGATGTGACCAGCCTTTATGGTAGGTTTGGATCTCTCTCTAGGGCTTCCTCAAAGTTTTGAGATCCTAACATTTGATACATACATGGTTATAAGTATGTTAAAATGATTATGAATGCTTGGTATGTAACTCTGGCATGATTCATGCAAATGGATGATACGAATAAGGTTGGATTGATCTTTACCCGTATGTTAAAGAATGGTTGCCCAAAATCTATCAAACCAGTAATTTCTTGTTGCATGAATGCTCCAATCACATCCTTAAACTTCTTTAGCCTTCCCTTTATGATTGGGCCTTGAAGTTGAAATGGATCCTTTGCTTTTAGCCTTGGCTGTTTGCATCAGTTTTGATCTTCATATCCCAACTAGACCTCTAGAAAACTTGTTTCTAGCAACCTAAGTTATAAAGATTCAAAGTTGTGTTAACTCAAACCTTAAATTAACCAAGCATATTTAAGATCAGAATTAACAAGTTTGTGAAATTATTAAGCCTTTACTCAACAATCTCACCAAGTTCACTCAATAACTCAAGAATAGAATTTAATCTCACAAGCAAAATTGCTAACAATAATAATATTGATTGAATTATTTCCTCATGGCATAATATAAGGGCTATTTATAGCCTTACAATGCTTAATTCAAAACCAATTAGGATTTGGTTTACATTCCCTAACAGAATTTAATATTTCCTATTGTAGAAAGGAAATATTTCCTAATGTTCAATGGTCACTTCTTATTTGGAGAATGGAACACTAGAATTGCAAAAATATTAGGAACTCAAGATTCAAATATTAGCCTTGGTTGTTTGCATCAGAGTTATAAAAAGTTGTGTTAACTCAAACCTTAAATTAATCAAGCCAATTTAAGATCAGAATTAACAAGTTTGTGAAATTATTAATCCTTCACTCAACAATCTCACCAACTCTAATTACATCCTTAAACTTTTTTAGCCTTCCTTTTATGATTGGGCCTTAAAGTTGAAGTGGATCTTTTGCTTTAGGCTTGGTTGTTTGCATCAGTGTGTGTGTGTGTGTGTGTGATTTTAGCAGGTTAAATTGGAAAATAGTCTAAATTCAGCTAATACCATGTGAAATTTAGGCTTGCTACAAAATTTGGTGACCACAAGTATCTTTATCCCTAGTGCTAGTACGACTCCAATTTCAGGTCATGACACACTCTCACATGAGGTGATTCTATATAACATAATGGTTCGTGGGATTGGTAGCGATTTCAACATATTTGCCTTCAATAATTTTATGTAAAATAACTTTGATTCATCCTCTTATCAGTGGTAATGTTGAGGGCCTATATATTGAGGCCTAAAGTAAACATGGTAACTTTAAAGTCAACTCGACATATGAGTTTATCAACTAGCCATTTTGTTTGGAAATTGAGCATAAATGGAGGAATGTTTAGAAGTGGAAGGATCTTCAGCATATTCATACATTTCTTTAGTTAACATTATAGAATTTTTACTAATATGGAAAGGAATATGAGACATATGCTAAGAGACATGGTCTAATTTAATTTTCCATAAATGAGTAAATTTTCCATGTTGTATGTAATTGTGTTCATTCATGATATGTTTGGAATTTGGTTCTTCCTATGGAAGTTAATACGCAAGTTTTCTTCTTTATATACCTCTTGAAGAGTGGTTGTTACCAACATTCAAGAAGGTGCTCATAAAAGCAATGTGATAAGAGGGAATGTGGTTTTTAGGGTAATTTGTTAGTACATTTGGAAATGGAAAAATTCTATTATATTTGAAGATGCACCATCAAGGCTTACAGAATTGGCTCATGTTATTTTTACTTTTGTTAAAGACGTGTCACAAGTTAGGGACTCCTTTTATGGCAATTGCTAGTAGAAACATGTTAAGGAATTGACTTTAATTGGTTAGGAGATGCCCTTATGGATGGTTCAAGTTGAATTCTAAAAACTCTTACTTTGGCATTGAAAATTTGGTAGCTATAGGTGGGTTGATTAGATTATACATAAAAACTTGGAATTATGGCTTCATGGTCAACTCGGGTAGTTATTTTATGTCAATGGCTGACTCTGGGTAGTGTGATTTTAGTTAAATTTGGCTTAGGAGAGAGGTATTAGCAAGATTATAGTTGAGATTGATAAGCATTCAACCAAGGATCTCATATTTATGGGAGAGTCTTCTACTTTAATTAGTAGCATCAAGGTGCTAGTGAGCAATGATTGGGAACTCAATTCCAAGATGTTCATAGAGAATTCAATATGTATGCAACTTACTTGCAAGATATGGAAACAAGAGTGAAGTTGGTATGACTGGGGTTTCCATGCATCCTTATGATTTGAGGAACCTTCTTTTCATGATTCATGTGGTCTAACTTTAACTAGAACATGCATTGTCCAATATTTTTCTTTTCTTTCCTACAAAAGATATACATGAATAATTTGAAGAATATTTATTTTACTTTTTTGAAGATATTTTTCATTTTAGTTTGTAAAAAAAAAAGTATAAAAAGAGTGTTCAATTAAATAACAAAAACAATAGTATAGATTATCTAATAGCTTCAATGTAAAAAAGATATAATTTGGAGCTTTTCACCAATAAGTTCTATTTCTATCTCTACATATACAAAGATAAATATATCTCTTCAATATATATATATATATATATATATATATATATATATATATATATATCCACGATTAATAACATTGAAACAAAATCTCCATCAGTTGTTAAACCAAATTTGAGATAAATAATGATATTAATGTTTTAATCTTAGAAACAATTACAATTATGCTAATAAAATATCAAAATAAAAGTAAAAAAGGAAAATTAATTAAAAAGGAAAGAATTGTATGTATTTTATTCATGTATGTTCTATTTGGAAACTCAAATTTTAAAAGAAATCAATATAAAAAATTTCATTTTCTCTTGTTGGAAAAATCTGCACTTAATAAAATTTAATTCTTTTATTCAAAAATATTTTGATGAGAAATTAAATTAAGTTAAAAGTTATGAGATTTTGAAAGAATTTATTTTATTTAAAAATCCAGATAAAATTACTCTATTAATTTTTATTTTATTTAAAAATCCAGATAAAATTACTCTATTAATTTTATATTTTAAATTGACACTATATTAATTAATATTTTAAAAAATAAAATAATTTTAATTTATTTAAAAATTATTTTAAATAATACTAAAATTTTACGTGAAAATATTTTCTTAGTGAAGTGGCTGCAGATTCAGGGCATCTTGTCTAAAGTTGTACCTGTGCATGCAAGCATAATTGAAATTATTCGGTGCACTGATTTCACGGCATTTCTGTGACCGCGTCTTTCTCTCTCAACTTGACAAACACTTTTCCTTTTTCCTCTCTCACTAATTCTAGGAATTTTGTACTAACAACAAACACAACTCCCTAACCGCGTTAAATAACCAAACGAGCTACCTGATATATTATTGCCTCTCCCTCTCGTCTTCCTTCCCTTCCCTTCGCATTCAATAAGAAATAAGAAGGTACTCTTCAACTGATTTACTTCAGATCTTTATGTGTTGTTTCAGATCTAATGTGATTTTGGATGTGATCCTTTACATTTTTCATTTGAATGTAGTTTTACTCTTATTGCGCTGAGAAGCTTGTGAGTCTGTATGTGCGCTATATATCTGATTGAATTTGAAGGTGTGGCAATAGAAGAGGAGAATGTTATTCTTTGGTGATTTGTTGCAGATCTGAATTCATCTCGGTTTTCTTAGAGGTCGTGCATTTCGTCTACTTCTGGTGTTGTTTCTGTTTTTGTCAGGATCAATATAAAATTGCTTAATCCAAAAATTGCTTATGATTAGTTCAGTTGAGTTTGTTTTTGTTTATTTTTTCATAGGTGTATTGTTCTGATCTGAGTTTTGGACCGGACTATCAGTGGTTAATGTGCGATTTATGTTTCTAGGGAAGTTCTTGTAATTTCTTAATTATGTTAAAACGGATTTATTTTTCAATTACTTAAGCCTTCACAAATTTGGATATGTTTTTTTTCAAATCTTGTAATTTATTCTTTATTTGAGAAAGGCTAGCTCTTATGCTGTGGACTGCACCACACGTGAAAATGCCTGTGATCTGGAAACGCCCTGTTTGTTTGTGTAATTGTTATGTAGTCACAATTTCGATGCATATGTCAAACTTACTGTGTTTTAGTTTTGTTGTTCTGTGAGATGCATCTGATTTCACTTTGATCTCCAGGTTAGATTTCCAAGAATTTATTGAAGTTCTTTAAAAAATGGCGTTAGGAAAATATACAAGGATTGACAATAGAAGGCCACTGACGAATTATTGCTCAACAGTGACCATTGTTGTCTTTGTGGCTCTCTGCTTGGTTGGGGTTTGGATGATGACATCATCATCTGTAGTTCCTGGTCAAAATGTAGATGTGCCTAGTCAGGAAAACAAAAATGATGTAAAGAAACAAGCGACCCTGAGCAATGAAAGCAATGGTAAACAATTTGAGGATAGCCCAGGTGATTTACCTGAGGATGAGACAAAAGGAGATAACAGTGTAAATCATTCTCAGGAAGAAAACAACTATAATGCACAAGATAATAAAGAGGCTAATGATGAACGGAAGCCTGAAGAGAAGCAAGAAGAGAAACCCGAGGAAAAACAAGATGGAATGAATAAGTCTGATGATGTCTCTAATGCTGAGATGCAAAATGAGGGAAATAATACAGAAGATGGGGCTTCTAAGACACCAGATGAAGAAACAAACTCTGGGCAAGGAGATTCTGAGGAGAATTCACAAGAGAACAAATCTCAGTTGGATGAAACTGAGAAGAAACCTGCTACTGATCAGACCAAGACAAAATTGGATGAGAACTCTGGTGGAACAGAAAAGAAATCTAATACTGATGAGACAGAGACAAAATCATATGAGAATTCTGGTGCTACAAAGGATATGAAAACAGATAATGGTCAGATGGATGAGAAGCTGGAGATAGAAGACAACAAGGATTCAGAGAAAGCCCGTGATGATCAGGCCAAAAACCAGAGTTCCAGTGGGGTTTTTCCTTCAGGGGCTCAATCAGAGGTTTTGAATGAAACCACCACTCAGAGTGGGTCCTGGTCAACTCAGGCAGCAGAGTCAAAGAATGAGAAAGAAGCTCAAGCATTTTCTAATCAACAGAACACATACAGTTGGAAAATATGCAATGTCACTGCTGGGCCTGATTATATCCCATGTCTTGACAATTGGCAAGCAATTAGGAGCCTACAATCTACTAAGCACTATGAACATCGAGAAAGGCATTGTCCTCCAGAACCTCCAACTTGCCTTGTTCCACTTCCTGAAGGATATAAACGTCCTATTGAGTGGCCCAAAAGCAGGGAAAAAGTATGCAAAATTATTTCATGCAAGTTTCTGTCAGTTTGCATTTCTTTTTATTGTCGTGAATTCAGGCCTTTTATTTTTCTTTTTCCCCACAGATATGGTATTACAATGTTCCCCACACTAAACTTGCTCAAGTTAAAGGGCATCAAAACTGGGTTAAAGTTACTGGTGAATACCTCACCTTTCCAGGTGGTGGAACCCAATTTAAGCATGGCGCTATCCATTACATTGATTTCATAAATGAGGTGACAATTAGAAAAAGTTCAGCCATCATTCGAACTTTGTTCAATTTATATGCTATTTTATGACTCTTCCTGTCTTTTATTTTCGAATTCATCTCCTGTTGAATATTTTATAATCTTTGATTTTTACTTAGATAAATGCCCTTCGCTCCTCTCCTTTCTGCTGAATGGACATGGTTTTCATTGCGGATATGGGATTTTGATTTTTTAAATAAATTCACCATGTGGTAGATATATTTTTATGGGTATCTTTTGTCTAATTCAATTGATCTTCTTAATGTAATTGGTAAATCATATTCCATTTTTCTCTTGCCACTTTTCCCGTGGATCTTCATATATTCTAGACTGCAAATTCTGTATGATTTTAGGAACCATGCATGTAAATATATGGTGCTCTAATGGATTAGTTCAGCAATTAATTATCTTGGTTCTTTGCCACATTAAGGATCAATCTGACTTTGAAATTCGAATCCTACCTACCCTGAGGGATGGAGTTTATGATTTTTCTGGATTTATAGCTTATCTTAAGTGCTTGATGTGCTATAATCTTGTACAATAATTGGATGCAGAGGACATTCAAATTCACAACCAAATCTACATTCAAATTCACAACCAAATCTACATAGTATTCAAGGCTCTAGTGTGTGGTTCATATAATGTGATAGTAAAAGCAAAAAATAACCAACTAAATTGCGTAAGAGAAGAGGAGGCTTTTAGGCTGGAAATTAGTTACATCCATGGTGCAAGAGCTGAAGGGGAAACTGCTGAGAAGCAGAGTTAGAATCAGTAAATAGGAAAATGAAAAGAAAAGAATTCAAAGGAAGTGTCATTCTTAAATATTTAGGTTTATTTGATTTTTGTTGCAGGAAATATAATCAATTGTTATAATCTACATGGATGAGTTCAAGGGAAGGAGAAATTCGTACTAGGAAATTAACAAAGCTTATTCATAATTCTGGAAAGATTTGAAACTATGAAGATATTCCTACATCAGCCCTTCTACTTATAATTGAATTACATAAGCCCTTCTGCTTATAATTGAATGATCTTTTATTTGATGTCCAGATACTCTCGTAGTTTACCATTGTATTGCAACTGTAATGAGAATATTTTTTGAATGGGTTTTATCTGATTCAGGACAAGGATTAATATTAATATGCATTGTTTAGCATGCTATTGTCTTGGTCTTGATGTTAAGATATCTATTATGTAGTCTGTGCCTGACATTGCTTGGGGAAAACTTTCCCGTGTGATATTGGATGTTGGTTGTGGGGTTGCCAGCTTTGGAGGTTATCTATTTGATAGAGACGTTCTCACAATGTCATTTGCCCCTAAAGATGAACATGAAGCGCAAGTGCAGTTTGCTCTCGAAAGAGGAATCCCTGCAATATCTGCTGTGATGGGCACACAGAGACTTCCTTTTCCAGCCACAGTTTTTGATGCTGTCCACTGTGCTCGATGTAGAGTCCCATGGCATATTGAAGGTAGGGACCTGTTTTTTCATATCATGATCAGATTATTCAAACTTATTCTGTTTTTTGATCTTTATGACGTTCTGAGCCTTTTTTTGACGGCCAACTTTATGAGGTCATGAGTGTAAATGCTGCATTTTTCCTTAAACAGAATCAGAAGAGATCGAATTTAGAATTCAGGTTGACTTTTATCTTTAACAAAAGTATACACTAGCAGGTGGTAAACTTCTTTTGGAGTTGAATCGTGTGTTGCGACCTGGTGGTTTCTTTGTATGGTCTGCCACTCCTGTTTATCAAAAGCTTGCAGAAGATGTTGGAATTTGGCAAGGTATTTTCACACACAAATATGCACTATCTAGAAAGACATTGATCGATTGTAACAACTGGTTGCATTTTATGGGTGCAGCTATGACTGAGCTTACCAAAGCTATGTGCTGGGAACTTGTGTCCGTTAGGAAAGATACAGTAAATGGTGTGGGTGTAGCTATATATAGGAAGCCTACTTCCAATGATTGCTATAAGAAAAGATCCCAACAAGAGCCGCCACTCTGTGAAGCCTCTGATGATCCTAATGCAGCCTGGTAGAGGATTCCCCCCCCCTCCCCCAACCCTAAAAGTTCCTTCTGGATGTTTCTTTCATGGTTGAACAATTTTCTAGCCAAAATCTTCCTGTTGCTTCTATATTATGCAATACAAAAATGCATGCATGTGAATCTGGGAAAACACACAATTTGTCAACGTAATTGGAGGAATAAAGTTACTTGTTATAAAATCCCAGAATACATTTTGCTACAATTCATAAATGCTTGTATCTGTAACACTGTAGCTATAATTCTTTATCTGATTCTTGTGCTTAGGAATGTGCCACTGCAAACATGTATGCACAAGGTTCCAGTCGATGCTGTAGAACGGGGGTCAAGTTGGCCAGAGCAATGGCCAGCTAGATTGGAGAATGTACCTTATTGGATGTTGAGTTCCAAAGTTGGGGTGTATGGTAAACCAGAACCAGAGGATTTCACTGCTGACTATGAGCACTGGAAGCGGGTGGTATCCAAATCCTACCTAAATGGAATGGGAATAAAATGGCAATCTGTGAGGAATGTCATGGACATGAGATCTATATATGGAGGGTAAGCCAAATTGTCCATCTTCCTATTACAAAGACTGGTAGTTATTTATTTTAAACTGTTGTGTTGATTAATCGTTAGAGCCGTAATGTACTAAAAACCAAACCACATTGCATGTTTGTAATTGTGCTTAAATCTAAGCAAGAAAATTAGTCATCAAGAATCTGTGAGATCGTTGGATTCTCCCCTTTAGTGAGCCCATCCCTTTTATTTGTTATTCAGTTAAATCACCCGATAACCATAATCAGGAACCATAAGAGTTAAAGAAAAGAGAGGGGGTGGAGGTGATGAAGGAATGTAGGACAAAGGAAGGAGGTGGGGATAAAGTGGAATATTGGAAAAGCAAACAAATTATTTTGATTGAGGACAGTTATAAACTAGTACTTCTTGTTTTAATTTTGATCAGTAGGTACAATTGCATCTAAGATATTAAACTTTGGATAGGGCTGCCGTCTATTTTACGAAGCTTGCATTGCGAATTTGCGATGAGGTTTGAATCTTTTAGTGCAATAATGTTTCTAACACGTGTTGCATGGTAGGATTTGATTAAAAATTTATATTAAAAAATTATAAGCAAGAGCATAAAAGAATTTCCACAATCAAAGTGCAAATGTCATGGAGGATATATGTGTGTGTGTGTGTATATATATAATGCTAATTGATTAACTTTTATTTGTGTACTAAGATTCACTAACTTTATTTCTATATTAACTAAATTTCAACGTTATTTGAACATTGTTATATGCTAAAAATATTATCCTAAAAAGCATCATGTAAAATGAAAAGTGAATTTGCCTCGGATAATATAATAAGAATTAACCAAATACAGATTTAACATAGTCCATTGGGTTAAGAATTACATAATGCCTTTATGCTTGATACAAATTACAATGCATAAACATCATGAAGAAAGTTGAAAATAAAATTAAGTTATTGAAAAATATCAAATATGTTATGAATTTTTATTTTATCTTTGTACTATTACTAATGGAGCTGAGCAAGTTTGGACACTGATGTTTCAAGAATCAAATTACTTCTAGAATTTTAAAATATAATTTTTCCTTAATTTTATGTGCAATTTTTGGAAAAAATAAATATATCCACTAACTAACCATATAATAATATCATATTTAGAATCTAAAAGGTAATCTACCATTGGTCTTAAAAACTGTTTATTTTTATTTATTCTAACTAATAATACTTAATCGTTTATTTTACTAACCAACAAAAATAATGCCTAATGAAACACATTTTTGTTTAATTATTGTCAGTGCTTTTGGATAGTTCAAAAATTCATCTCCTCTTCCTCATATATATATATATATATATATATATATATATATAAGATTGAATTAAAAGAGTATTTGTTTAAATGAAATTTCCTAAATCTAGCCCAGAAAATATATGATAAGATTAATTTTATATGTAAGATTAAATCCAATAAAAAGAGTTTTAATTAATTAAAAATGCTCTAATAAAAATTAGTATTCTTTACATATTTAAATTAATGTTACAATTACACTTAAAGCATGCAAGATTTTTTCCTATTGATTAATAAAGCTAATCTAGTTAGTGTAATTTTTTTATAGGAAAGATAGTTTTTAAGTATATATCTTGTAGGGCTAGGAATTGCAAATTGTTGAGATGTTTTTTGTTTAATTTTTTCCTATTTTATTATGGATTGCCTGCTATTTTCAAATTAATAAAAGCCATTCTTATTTACTCCACCAATGAATTTAAGTTACTTTATGAATATTAACTTTAACCATATCCTTTGTGGTCAGTTCAAAAAATTTGCTCACCTATTCTTATGTTTCATGTTTTTTTTTTTCATTTTTTTACATAATTATTTTGATGGCATTGAGAATAATCTACTTATTGTGATGGGCAGGGCCCTCTCTTAAGTAAGTTTTTAGAGCAAACAGACGTGATCAATTATAGATATTGCTTCATGTTCCGCTCTTCCTTGTTCTGATGTTGCTTTGCTTGCAGTTTTGCTGCAGCTATGAAGGATGTAAACATATGGGTCATGAATGTGGTTCCAATAGACTCTCCAGATACCCTACCTATAATTTATGAACGTGGCCTTTTTGGTATTTATCATGATTGGTGTGAATCATTTAGCACCTACCCTAGATCTTATGATCTTCTCCATGCAGATCATCTCTTCTCAAAAGTTAAAAAGAGGTGTGCCCCAACAAATTGTCAAATTTCTTGGTGTTCTGATATTTCCATCATTTGATCGTTCACTCTTCACATAGTCCACTGTGTGATGTTGATCTTTGTGGGTCTTGTAGGTGCAATTTAGTAGCTGTGGTTGTGGAGGTTGATAGGCTACTTAGGCCAGAAGGAAAACTAATTGTCCGGGACAATGTTGAGACTGTTAACGAGCTGGAGAACATTGTGAGGTCCATGCAGTGGCAAGTACGTATGACCTACTCTAGGGAAAAAGAGGGATTGCTTTATGTCGAGAAATCTATATGGAGACCGGAAGAGTCTGAGACAATCACATATGCCATTGCTTAAAAGCATGAAGCATGATTCCTGCATTCAAAAAAAAAAAAAAAGCATGATTCTTGCAATTGCCTTTTCATTATGGAGGTTGTTTATCCTGTGAGACTAGGTGTTCTTTTTGTTCTGGTTGCTGCTTGCAATTCTCGGTAACGAATATCCGCATCAGCTGATTTATTATATTAATTAGGTCCCATGCTTTGATATAATTTTTTCATTTGCTTTTGCTTTTGATCCTAAATTGGAGGGATTTCAGAAACTGGCGAACATCTTGTGCACTTGTGAAAGAAAGGTCGATTGTGGACATTACTGAGATTGTGAGTGTCAAAACGGGTTAATGATGGGTCGTATTTGTCTGTCTTAACCCACTCCGGTGCAACAATAAGGTCCCATATAAATACACCTTGTTTATTAATTGTGATATTTTAACTATAACACAATAAGAAATTTAAACGGGTTATATAAATACGATGTATATAATCTGTTTAGTTGATTGAATTGTATGTGGATCAAGGAATTCAGTACAACTTGTTTAATCTGTACAATTTATAATCTAAAAATATTATATTTTTACTTAAATTAATTGAAACATTATCTATAGTTATATATTTTTAAGGTTTAAAATAAATATAAAAAAATCTAAATAAAGATTAACATAATACCAAAGTTCAAATTTTGTTATAGATAAATATGATTTTAAACAAGTATCATTTAAATTCTTCTCAATAAATATAAATATAAAAATATTATCCAACTAATCATTTTAATTTTGATATTACACAAATTATGCAAACTATAAATAAATTATGTCAGATTGACACGACACACAAAAATAAATGGGTTATAACGGATTTGGGTGTTAACCCATTACATGATTTATTTTAAGATGTGTCATAAGTGGGTTAACTTGTTTATGATACAAACTTACTAAAACTCAACTCCAACGCATTAATTTTATGTGTTTTGTGAGTCGTGTTCACGTGTCATGATCCATTTTGGCACCTCTAATTGGGATGATAGATATGATTTGCTTGAAACAAGTATCTCCCTTTTGAGTAGATGTGACAGATTTCATGTGTTTATGATACAAATCTACTAAAACTCAACCCTAACTCATTAATTTTATGTGTTTTGTTAATCATATTCATGTGTCATAACCCATTTCGACACCTCTAACTAGGATGACAAATATGACTTACCTAGAACTGGTATCTCCCATCTGAATAGATGTGGTAGATTTTGATCCAATATGAATTTGATTCTAATTGAACCTGAATGGATTAGAATTAACCTGATTTAATTTGATTTTGAATAGTGAAATATGTGATTATAAGTTTTCATAATTGAAAGTTAATTATTCCTAAGTATGCCCTTGAATCTTTTAAAAATCTATAATCAAACTCAAAAATTAACTAAGTTTAATTAGTATAAAATTTTTATGTTTATTTTAACTCAATTTACTCTAGTTTTATTATAAAGATATTAAAAAAATCGTTTCTCTTATTTTTTTATCATAAAAATAATTTATATTTTAAATATTTAAAAGAAAAAATTAAAATGAAATTAAATTAAATTTGTTCTTCAGAGATAGGTTATACGATGCACTTTTTAGATCTAGGTTGTTCTTTTCTTCTTTTAAAATAAAAAACATCTTAAGAGAAGAAATATTAGTGCTTTATTGTGGCCTAGTGTTAGCCACCATCAACGATCCCCTTTTTATGGTCGTTAGCTCCTAATGGCCTTTGATCTCTAAATGGATTGATAACTCTGCAAAAGGACACAAGAATGAGCTAAGGGGTTAGGAATCCCATAGCCACTCTAATGCTTAAGTTAGAATTATTTTTCAAGAGATTGAAAGATACCAGAATAGTAATAGATGACAAGAGAGTATGAGATTGTAAAAGCATGTACTTTTCTATTGTTGAGATAATGTTTTATACTTGATGAAGATAGTCGTTAGTTATCCAAACTATCACCCAGAATTGAGGAAACCGATTGTCTCCATGACTACATGATCTCCAAGAATGAAGGAAATAAATATTCCCTAGATCTTTCGAACATTATTATCTGTTGATTGCCATTAATGACTATCTGAAAAACATTACTTATAACGACCATTTTCATTTACAAATCATGGCATTCATGTTTAAAAATACATATGCATAAAGGTTTATTCATCATACATACACAGTCCAACATGTATTTGATGTACATATATGTTAACTAATGTTTAAGGCTAGTGACAATAAATTAGTTTCTATCTAGATATATGTACATGACACAAGGAGAGAAAGAGTTGGAATTCACTTGACGCCTGTGATATATGTGTCTCTATGCAAAACTTTATGCACCAAAGTATCCAAACGTTATGTTTTACTATCTGAAAAACATAATTGCGATTTGGTGAGTCGCGACTTAATGAATAAAATAATAATCAGATTCTTATGGCACAATCAATATAAGAATATCATCAGGATACATTACAACTATAACAATTGACTATGCAAGTGCAAGTGCAATAGATTGATTTTTGCCATGACCTTACAAGGTAAACATTGCTCTCAGAAATTCATGTGATTCAAGTGACATTTGATTTTTGCTGGCCAACATATAACAAGCGAATCATTTCATCAATAACATGTGCCAATAGGACATATTCATCCCTTTTTCACGTGATTTGCAATTGTTTGACAAACCGGTCACAACATCCTTTTAGTTCCATATGTAAGTGTTCATTCACAATGGTATACCAAGTAATCATTAAGAGCATATAATTCTCACTTGACTTGTATTCACATATAAAGTGTAACAATTCAATCTCGTATACATGTAATAGAACATAATCATATTATAAAATTATCGCACATACACATTAGAATCTAATTATGGTTTTTACTCACCTTTCGATGTGACCAACCTTTATGGTAGTTTTGGTTCTCTCTCTAGAGCTTCCTCAAAGTTTTGAGATCCTAACATTTGATACATACATGGTAATAAGTATGTCAAAATGATTATGAATGCTTGGTATGCAACTATGGCATGATCCATATAAGTGAACCTAGTGTTTATGCATATTTTCCTTATATGACAACCTGACTTTGCTACACTCTCATAGCAATAACTCTAGATATACTTATATTGATCTAAAATTTGACTATATTGTTTATTTGAAAAAACAATATATGTTATAGAAAATGTGGTGAATTTTTGAAATTCAATATCCATACATGAACTTTACATCAAATACTCCATAATTCTTACTAACCATGCATGATTAACATGTCATAAGGGAGTAATTTTATGTGGGAAGAAAATAAATAAACTTAACTATTTTCCTAGAACCAGAAAAGCTTAGGATTCCTTTCTAGGCAGCTCACTCTTCTCTCTCTCCTTCTTATTTTTCTTTTTCGTTTTCTTCTTTTCTTTCTTTCTTCCTTAGCTCTCTCTTTCTTTTGTTGGCCTTCATGTTTAACCTCTCTATTATGATCCTAAAAGCTGAAAAATTTCACTTGTAAACCTATTGTAATAACACAAAATCTTGGTGTCTCATTTCCATTGGTTGGAAGTTCACTCTTCCCCTTTAGTCCCTCTTCTTCACTCCTTCATCACCTTCATCCATCTCCTAATCCTTATATGCTCCTTATACTTTTAAATAAGCTCTAAAACACCATTATTTATGATATTATAACATTCACACAACATAAGATAATTTGTCA
This sequence comes from Omphalea diandra, assembly GCA_949677035.1. Taxonomy (NCBI): domain Eukaryota; kingdom Viridiplantae; phylum Streptophyta; class Magnoliopsida; order Malpighiales; family Euphorbiaceae; genus Omphalea; species Omphalea diandra. Next base: position 14,729 of record CATIWR010413763.1, read on the forward strand.
TGCAACTATACAAACATTAAATGTTCAAGTGTCCCAAATGCAATGGTGCAAGTATCATCATCGTGCTTATCCAATTTACAAATCTAAATGATCATTTATCCAATGATTATATTCATGTGGAATTGCAAATCATTTATGCAATGAATAGTTTCATGTGAGAATGCCAATGAAAAAGGGATGTTACATTACCGTTTGGTCTTCAGCTCTCATTTGCCTAAGAAACTACTTATTCATAGGGTAAGTGTTTATACATCGAGCATTCGATTATGTGAGGGCTATCGATATTAGTGAGTGTTCTCTCATTGACTTCATCTTCCAATCGAATGGGTAGTTCTAGATAGATTCATCCTTATTAAATACGTCCCTTGGGCACCTTGAATTGTTAACCATAAGAACTAAATAGTTTCTTGGTTTTCCCTTATTTTTGAAAATTAATCGAACTAATTATTACCACCTCAGGTTAGGAGACTTGAGGCAAACCCCTTGGCTACCCATAATTATTGCTGACATGACTCTTCACTTTGTCTTCTCAGTATAAAAAAGTGCCTCATCTCCTCATTTTTACCTTTCTTGTTCTTTATTATTTCTAGTGTCTTTTTCCTTCTCCTTGCTCTTCAATGATTTTCTATTTTCTTAAGGCTCTTTGAGACAACCTTTTACCTCTAAATCTGAAGTAGTGCAACACACCTGCCTCTTATGTTCATCATCTTTTTCTTTTATTGGGGACCATGGAAGGATCAATTGCCTAAGAAGTTACCAAACTAACTAGTCTTGAGATTGTGATTAAGGACGAAGACCTAAGGCATCGTAGGGATATATATGAGTTCTTCGATGAGTGTGAGATGGCCTCCTACTCCTTAAGCTATAAGGCTTCAAATCTAATAAATATAAGGACCACAATTGTATATAGGGGACAATTAGAAGCTAACCTTAAGATCCCTCTTCATCCAGTTCTTATAGGCTACCTAGCCTTTAATTCTATTCCTTTAATCTAACTCCATCCTAATGCTATTGGGATCATGTGTTGTGTCATCGAGATCTATTGGGTGAAGGGAGTGATCCTTACTAACCACCAAATTCAAACCTCGTATAACTTAACTTATTGTTCTTTTAATGCCTTTTTCTCCCTTACTGCTAAATCGAACGAAAAGACAATGTTCTGCCTTTCTTCTTCTATAAACGATTAGCTGAACAAGTTCTTATTGATTAAACACTCTTCAGACCTAAACCTCATACACCAAACTTTTATGGATAAACCTTCTACTCCCATGCTTTTATTAAGCATGGAAGAGCACAACAAACTAATGGACCTTATCGCTGAGTGCTTTTAGTTTTAGTATTCTTACACAGAGTATGTGAGAAGGTTTATCCAAAAATAAATGCCTACCATTAAGAATCTAGTAGGTGCCTTAGAGGGTGGGGATTCGTCTAAGAATGAAACTGATGCATCTTGAAGGATCCAAAAAGGAAGAAGAAAAAATATGTTTCTAATTAACTCATCAATGTTAGAGTAATATAATGATATTTAGTTAACCCTACACTTTTTAAACAAAGATGGAATTCTTCAAATCTTTCCAACAGAATTGTCCCAAAAGGGCAAAGGGTGAAAGAAAAGGTGAACATCTCTTAGAATTAAGGAGGATGAGGAGGAAGAATTAAAACTAAGGGCTAGAGGCCATATAGGCTTTTGGGGGAAGAGTGTCTGGACCAAAGGCCCTGGTTGGAGGTTAACACTAGTGGAATAGTCTAGAACTTTGTCCTTTTTGATAAGTTCTTGAACTTCATTGATTTGGAATCGGATAGGGAGGAATAAATGTAGATCCCTTTGATAGACCTATAGTGTATTTATACAATGCACATACTTTAAGTCATGCAAGCACTAAGGAAAAGTAAGAGATGGTGAGCAGAAGTTGAGGCTTTATCATCAATAAGTAGCCTTGGTGGTCATTTTATTATTTTCCTCTCTCTTTCTATTTTTTATTTTTTTACTAAGTTAATTGTTCTATTATGGGTATGGTACTAAGCTGGGGGAGACTTGGCCTTCGTTTGTTGAGGAAATAAGTAGACAAATTCATTAGCTAGTAATTTTGGAAAAGAGATAGATAAGAAAAACAACCAACTATCTACTTATGACAAAGTAATAAACATTCTTAAGAAGAAGCTAGACGAGGCCATTACGTTGGCAAAAGAAAGGGAGAAAGAGATGTTTGCCTTATGCTCTCTAGTGCTCAAAGGGTATAGTTAGGGCATTCGATAGATCTTAGAGGTGGACATTATAGGCATCAACCTATCAAAGTTGAAGGCTATAGACTTTGATGATTTGTTTTGGGCTATATTTGCATCATACAAGAGTAAGAATGGTGGGACGCCCATCTTTGATACCCCGTGCCTCACCATTAGTTTTGAGATATCAACACAAATTGGGATGGTTTGCGTTATCACTACACTTTAAGGGGGTTCTTCATCACAATAGGGTGCCCTAACTAAAGTTACTACTTGCGGGGTTTCACCTTTGAAATTGTGTACGTTTGGAAGTGATCTTCCTGCCTTTGCTTTTGACATTAGGGTAAATTCTCTAGCAATAGATTTAAAGCTAGGTAGGGAAGACTCTGGGTTCAGCATGGACATCCCTTATCCTAACCTTACTATTACTCCAAAGGGTGTTTAAGCTAAAGGGGATGCTCTTCCTTCTTAAAGATTTTGTACTTTTGTGAATTTTTGTATTTGTAAATTTTAGACTTGTAAAATTTTTATGATTAATGAATAACTTTTTTTTATCTTTATTTATGCATCCATATGTAAATGAGCACCGATGCTAATAATCAACTAACAGAATAATGATTCTGAGCAGTGATCTGATCAGTTAAAAAGTGTTCTACTAAGAGAACTTAAGCATACAAATGACTTAGAAAAATTTAAATAAGTTAAAAGATGATATGTGATAAGGTTGAGCTTTTGAAACAAACTACTAAAGGGCTTTAAGGCCCTTTTTTAGAATCAATCTTAGTGGATTAATGAAAATTGATCACAACTGAACCTTTCAAGTTAGGTTGTTTGGTGGCTTCTTTAGAGGGTTGAACCCTTCACTTATGAAATTAAAGACTTCTTTGGGATCGAACCCCATGGTTGTCAAAATCACATTTCAACTCATACAATTTTACAAGTTAAAATCATGTAAACGATTCAATACATACATAAAATCGGTGCGAAATCGAGTGTTGACTCGTTAGACTCAGTAAAATTGCTTAATTGCTTTATAATTTTACCAAGTTCAATTATGGAAGTGTGGAAGTTCATATATAGTTGTTGGTCCCACCTACTGTGTAGGATGCTACGGTGAACCACAAGATTTGCGTGAAACTATAGAACATAGGTATGTTGGTAACCCAACCAACCATTAGTCAATTAATTAAGAAAGTTCACTTTTACTAATTTTTAAGTTTAATTTTACTATTTATTACTTAAAAATAATAAATATTTTTAAATATAAAAAACTAAAATAAAATTTATTTTAAAAATTATTTTGAAGAGATTCAACTTTAATTACCATTAATTTGCATGTTACTTATATTATGGTATTAAATTTTTATTGTAATATTTGTATTATATTAAGATTTTATATATTAATTAATTATAAAAAATAATGTATTTTTAATTTTTTTTATTTTAAAAAAGTAATTTTTGAAATAGAAATCATATTATAATTGAATGGTTATTTTATTTTAAATTTATTAAAAATGATATTTTTTTAATTTTTTTAAAAAATGGTTTTTTAATAAAACTCATTTTATCTTAGTTTTATTATGTTTATTTTGAATTGATTTTTAAAATAATATGATAATTTTAAAAAATAATTATTTGATATATGATAAAACAAATTTAATATATAATAATATTAATTGATATTAGAATATAAATAACTAAAAACCATTTAATAAATGTACTAAAAAATGATATGGTGATTTTTAAAAGAAGAAAAGAAAAAAAAAGAATTAAGACACGAGTATTTTGTGGCATTACAAGTACTTTCTTCGTGGCTTTCGTTAAATTTGGAGAATTCTTGTATGGAAAATTTTTTTAATATATATTTTTATTTTATAAAAGATTTGAAATGCTACAATTTCATTTTATAAATAACATATAACTAGCTCAATTTGAGCTAAAGATTAGAGCATGATCAGGTATTTTAACTTATAGTATCATGTGATTTTAATTTTAAGTATATGAATAGATTTCACAACAAAGAAAATTGTATTTTTCTTCCATAATAAATATATCAACTAAACACACTTAATTCTCATATATATATATGGATATGCGTGGATTGAATATCTAATTATATTGCTATTTTCTTGATTTAATTTACATATTGTGGATTAATATTTAAAAATATAAGTTAGTTCAAAAATATCAAATGTTCATAACAATATATTTTATTTATATTTTAATATATGTATAATTAGATTTTAAAAGGTGTTTTTGTTTATGTTATAAAATCTTACGATCTTATGATTCAATTTTATAATACGAGTTTATGGATCCATTGTCGATTCTAGGGTAAAACAATGAATTTAACTGAACCTTTTAAGTTAGTGACCTTTTTGGGGCTAAACCCTTATTGCATAAAAATATGAACTCAATGAATACTTAATAGTAGTACTTGCAAAAATTATCTACATTCCAAAATCTAGGATCTTTTGTCCTTATGGGGTTGCTAACTAGTAGCTAGTAGGCCTCATTTCATGTTACATTCACAACTAGGTAGGGACCTTCCCAGTTAACTCCTAGCTTCGTACCCCAACATCTTCCTTGCTTATGTTTGCTTTCCTAAGGACTATGTCACCTTGTTGGAATGTTTTGTGGCGAACTCTTTTGTTGTGATATTGTGCGATCTTAGCTTTATACGTTGTTGTTTAAATTGTTGCCTATTCTTTGTGTTTTTTTAATAGGTAAATGTTTAATCTTGTCCCTTTGTCATTGACATCTTAATCAAAGTGTTGGACTCTAAGGCTTGTCACGCCGATCTCTATTAAGATGACTACTTCCATGCCATATGCCAAACTGAACAATGATTATCTATGGTCTTTTCAGGGGGTCGTTAGGTACATTTAAAGAATATGAGGGAGTTGTTTAGCCCATTCTCCTTTATCTTTATTGAGCCTTTTTTTGAGGCCATTGAGGATGGTTTATATTTAGTAACTTTTGTTTGTCGATTTATCTGAGGATGAGCTACTAAGTGAATCGTAAGAAAAACTAGAGATTGCAGTAGAACTACGTGAAACTGTTATGTCAAATTACTTTCTATATTTTGTGATAAGGGTATTAGGGATGACAAATATATATAACCTTTTTCCATAAGAAGTTTTCAACCTTTTTAGTTGCGATGATTGCAACTATTTTAGCCACTACCCACTTAATGAAGTAGTTAATGGCAATGATGATGAACTATCTTTATCCTATTGCTTGAGGGAAGGGACTAAAAATGTCCATTCCCCATACGGTGAATGGCTAGGGTCTAGTAATGTTGGTTTGGTAGGTAGTTGGGACTTGAGGGATTTTGTCATGTTTTTTACACTTTTTGCAAGTAGTACCAAGTATTCTGCATCCTTCTTGTTGGTCTGTGATCCTTCACGTGTGTCATAAATGCCTTCATCTATCTTCGAGGGAACGTAGTTGTCTTTGTCTTGAGAGACACATTTGGTCTAATATGAGTGGTGGATGTTCGACACAATATTCCATTGTGGTAAGAATATCTTGCTGCTCTTTTCTACATCTTGAGGGCTTAGGTTCAATTGATAGGTAGTTTTCCTTTATCAAGTTGCTAGATGATTGGTCTCATCTAGCTATCTAGTTTTGACATGCTCATGATTTCCTATTTGAGAAGTATGGTTTAGAAACCTTGGACTTTTAATTATAGGTTATGAAATGTCTCCTCTTATTCTACTGCTACTTTAGCTAATCATATGCTTCCTTGTTCTTTTCCTAAAGGATTTGAGGGATTTTCCATGTTCCTTCAAGTTGGGTGATTCCATGAAATAGTTGCTAGCATTTCTTTAAATACTTAGCTAAGTTCTTATCCTTTAGTTGGAAATCAACTGTGATCTGGTTGATCATTAGCATGAAATCACTGAACAATGCAACTCCTCTGCTTGGACTTCCAACGCCAAGTTGAGCCTTGTGACTAGAGTTTCGCACTCTATAACAATGTTAATGACAACACATTTCAAAGTTATAACATATATGAATTTGATCTTACTAGGGCCTTAGAGAATGATGTATGCTCCAGCTCTATTCTCATTAGAGGCTTTATCTACGTAAAATGTCCTAGTTTTCTTAGGGTTGAGTCTTAACAAAATTAGCTAAGTATTAGGCTTTTAAGGTTGTTCAGGGTTCATACCTAATATCATGCTCACTGAGTTAAAGAGACCAATGCACTAGACATTCATATGTTTTGGGTCATTGCACTATCTTTCATAGTGTTTGATCAATCTGACTCGCTATGATACGTGCTTAAGTAGGTTTATAGCTTCCCACTAAAAGTAGGGTTTGTTTTTTCACTGGCCTCTTTAACCACTAAGGCATCATTGTGAGGACCTAAGATATGTTCTCTATCCTCTAGTCTGAACATGACTTATAGAGTAGATAGATGGTTCATTTGAGCTTACTATAAATATGTTTGAATGAGATTACTTTCTGCCACTTGTCTTAGGCTGCTCTCCCCCATGATGACTTTCATGACCTCTACTGGCATTTTGCATGATCTTTCTTTTCCTTTTGTTCTATGTTTTATTCTTTAGGTATCTTCCCATTGTCTTTTTTGAAAACCTCTTAAAAGCTCTTATTTGTATTAGGCTATTTAGTCTCATAATTCTCAAAATTTATAAGCCATTTCCCTTTAAATTTTTGAAGTTTATGTTTAAATTCTGCCAATAATTGGACCTTATGAAGAATAATTTGTTTTTGTAGGCAAAGGATTGAAAAAAGAAATTAAAGGAAGAAAAGAGGTGAAGCAAAACTATGTGCACAATGTGCCTCACTAAGGACCAAGGAGAATCGAGAAGAAGCACGACCATGCATCCAACGCACGACCATGTTTTGCTTCATAGAAGAGTGATGAAAGGGTATTACGAAGAAGCATAACCACACTCATGGTCGTGTGCAAGGAGGACATAATGTGAAGATCGAGACACAGTCGAGAAGCATCGTCGTGCTTTTCTTACTAGAGAACCAATCATAGACTGGTATAGGTGAGTGCACAGTCATGCATCCCTAAAGACCAAAAATGAGATTTTATTGTTTTCTTTAAAATGTTCCTTTTAAAGATCTCTAAGCTTCCTTTTTTGAAGAAGATCTACTAGGTAGTATTTAAGGGGAAAGAACATGAAGAAATAAAGGGAGAGGCACATTTAAATCTTACAAAGAGAAAATCTAGATAGAGAAGCAATTTGTGATGTGATGCAAACAACTAAGGATAAAGCAAAAGATCCACTTTAACTTCAAGGCCCAATCATAAAGGGAAGGCTAAAGAAGTTTAAGATGTAATTGGAGTATTCATGCAACAAGGAATTACACTTTGATTAGCCCAAGAAGAGCTAAGGATGCGTGAAGCCCAATTAAAAGCTGATGGGAGTTTAAACTCTTTAAATGGAGGACTTAACTTAATATAATGGAGTCCAACTTGTGGAGAGCACCCAAGCACAATCCAATTCGTTTAAGGCATGTAAAAAGAAGCCCAAGGCATGTAAAAGGAAACCCAAGTCATGTAATCAAGGAAATAAGGCCCAAAGTCAAAGATTCTTGCCAGATTTTCTTAATTGGCAATATTTTCTAATGCCATTAGGATTTCCTCATCAGGCTGATTCCTTTTTCCTTTTCTATTTAGGAAGAGTTGTTCTTTAGTTAGGAAAGTATCTTGGTCTAATCTTATTGACCAATCATAATGTTTCTTTAGTTTTCCTATTTAGGATTGCCTTTTCCTTATTACATTATGAAATATTGAATTCTGTTAGGGAATGTAAACCAAATCCTAATTGGTTTTGGATTAAGCATTATAAGGCTATAAATAGCCCTCACATTCTGCCAAGAGTGATTAAATCAATGAATATTATTTTTGTTAGCAATTTTGCTTGTGAGATTAAATTCTCTTCTTGAGTTCTTGAGTGGACTTGGTGAGATTGTTGAGTGAAGGCTTAATAATTTCACACACTTGTTAATTCTGATCTTAAATTGGCTTAGTTGATTTAGGATTTGGATTAACACAACTTTGAATCTTTATAACTTAGGTTGCTAGAAACAAGTTTTCTAGAGGTCTAGTTGGGATTTGAAGATCAAAACTCCAATACTTGT